>JAQMYJ010000038.1:25402904-25433703 GCA_030014305.1 Clarias laeviceps
ATCGATTCCTGAGCAACCGATGTCAGCTAATTCAGTACCTTCACTGTAGACAGCGCCTTGTAACGTCGGACATAAGAGGCAGCGACTTAAGAAGACTTCTAAGGGACAGTTCGAGAAACACACTTAGAAAAGTAATCACTTTCCTTAAGATATATCTTAAGAGTCTTCTTAGCGCGCTAAGAGTGTGCGTTATCAGGAAACCGGGCCCATGTCAGTAAAAGGTCCTCAGAAGGAAAGCAACACAGTCGCCCGTGTGTGATGTTAAAGACTTGAAGCAATGAATGTGCTTCCTCCTGTAACAAGATCTCATTTACATTTCTTTCTCACAGTCAGGAGTATAAGATACTCAGAAATTATACATACGTGAAAGTAAAGAAAATGTGTCAAAAGTTTTGCTCAGTTACAAAGTGAACAAAGTTACCACAACGTACTTGTATTACATAAAAATGTAATGTTTTATTTGATGAAATTTTGATCATATTTTGATGATAAAAACTAACTCTTATTATTTACTAATTTTTTTGTTTGTTTTTTGTAAAGTTTGCTGATCATATTATGACTAATGCTACTGTACATAATGTGATAATGAAGTAAAATACCATGTAAATAGCCAACAATGATCATCACCTATAATTTTACTCATCAAGCCATTATCAACATCACAACAAATATGTGATGGGAGTTCAAGTGAAACCAGGACATGTGATGTGTTTTCTTGTGAATTAAGGCATAAAACCAAATGACATTTACAGAAGACTTCAAGCACAGTGCAGAGGCTTTGCTGCAGTGAAACATCTGAATGGTGAAAACATTTTTAAAAAACCCGTAAATCTGTGAATGACCATAGAGCTTAGGTGGTTTGGTGCCAACTGCAGTCGTTCCATAATTATTCAGTGAGTGGAATCCCTGATCCTTGAAAATAGGATCCTACTGTATTTTCAATCCTATTACTGACTAATTTGTAAAAGAGATACATTAGTCTGTGGGAACTGTACAAACGATCATTCACTAGCACCACTTGCACATTACAGGAACTCGACTGGGAGTTACTGCCACATCTTCCGTACATTCCTGACCTCACTTTAAGCCATTTCCACATTTTTGGGCCATTAAAGGAATGTTCCTGGGAGGCCAATGTTTCAGACAAGAAACAGGCAGACTTATCATGACTTCGGCTTACCAAGGAAAATTTCTATCTTGATGGTATCAAAACATTAGTGAATTTGTTTATAAGTGCAATAATGTACCAGGAAACTATATAGAATATATAGAGAAATGATTTTTTTTAACTCACATTATTGTTCTGGTTTGACTTGAGTTCCAAACATATTCAAACATTTTCTGCCTCGGTATGTTTTTTTCTTCTTCTTCATCTTCTTCTTCTTTTTTTGTGAATTAGATAGAATTCATATCTTCTACAGAAACCTGTAGAAGTCTTTGCTTAGTATTTTCAAATATTTTTTACTGAGGTATGGCCAGGATGCTCATCCTCAGGTGCAGTCTAGTGCTTATCTATATTTGAATCACACAGATACCTATAGTGTTAACTACATTATGCATTAAAAAGGTCATTGCAGTTGATGAATGAATTGGTATGATTCTTGAAAGTCTTTTCTACCTTGATGAACCTGGCTTAAAATTGAAATGACTGGATGGTAAGGTGAGTTCATTCAATTGTATAGCATATAGTCCTTGTCTATGAAAGAAGAGAGTTTGAACATTTACTGTATGAGACTTGTCCTTTTCTCCTTGAAAATGTAATTAAATAAGGCTATAAATATTTAATTTCACATACACGCAAGTAAAAGTCCAAATACAATTATCCATTAAGTCTAATAATTATTAGACATATGAGTACTATATAAGTACCTTCTCTGATTTTGCCTTTTGCTTTAATTTATTTAAGGAGATCCATGCAAAGCATAGCATTATGCAGTAAAAGAAGAAAAAAAATAATCAATTGCTTTCTCTTTTATGTTATCTGATACATCATAAGAAAGCACAGCGATGACACACAACCTGATATCTAATATTTAATTCACAGCCTGGTGCATCATATACGATCGGACATCTTATCTTTCTAACTCTGGAAAGAACCTTCGTAATTCTTCTATTACATGGAACTCATGTTTATTTTATAGTCCTGTCTCACATTTCTTTAAAACACCATTTTATTCACTGCTACACCCCTTATCATCAATAAGACCTGCTCACCGTCATTAATCTCACTATGTTTAAAGTATTTGGTATACTATACTGTACCACAGTGCTCTTTAATTCCCAGACCGAGACTGTATAGGAAAATAATCAATGCTGAAGTAGAGTAGTGTGATGCTGATATGATGTTACTATGCTGCTGATGCTTATTATTTTCTTATAAAAGAAATAAACGTCTTAATGCTATAAAATAATGGCTATAATATTTGAACTCACTGGAATATGTGTCTTGTGTTTGGCACTGCTATGAGAATTGCTGTTATAGACAATTCAATCAACACCTTCTGACAAATCAGATTTCAATATTCAACATTTTTTGAAACATGCTTCAGAATTCAACATGGTACAAAACATCTGTCTCAAAAAGACTGTTATGACATATACCCCACACAATGGATCTATCAAAGGCAAACATATGAGTGTTGGTATGGTTGACATTTTTTCTAGGAGTCTCCTGTGTCATACTGTAGCTGTGTACCATTCAGAACAAAAGCTCTTCTTCCGAGAAAGAGTTTTCCACAGTGGGGAAAGTCTTCAGACGGAGGACTTAGTGGTTTGGGATTTCTCAGCAACACACAAGCTGTGAATCACCAGCTGACTGCAAGAATGCAGCTTAAAAAGAAATAAAGTGAAATGAAAAATACTAGTGGTTGGTACAGTACCTGGTTGCTCACCATGCTTTGCCTTTTATAATGAACTATGTAACCAATTATCAATTATTGTCCCAACCATTACCTTTGCTAGGCTTTCTACTGCACAAACAAGTTTTGATAAGCTACCGGACGTATACACAACGCTCGTATGCTGAAAATGCGTCATATGCCAAGGGAAATTTTAACTCATTTTGGTGAAATCTAAATGAAGATCTGCTGTTTAAGTAGGATTTTCTTGGTCATCTTTTTCTTCATATTTGATTGCTGAAGACATAGGCTGCAAAGAACTTGCAGAGCTTGTCAATACGTCAGTGCTGTAAGGTATCAATCAGGAGATGGAGAAAAAAAATAGTTGTACAGTGTAACAGTGTGAAAGCCATCATCAAGACGTTGGGGCTTCACATTAATATTACAAAGAACAGTGAGAACAGGACGTTGCTTTAAAATTGATTAAGCCTTATCATGCAGGCTGCTACAAGACCTAAGGCTAAATTAATTGAGCTGCATAAATATCTGGACAGTGTTTGGGCTGGTCAGTTGCTGCATGTGACAATAATATTTCATATTCTTAAAATGCTGTGGGGGCTATGGGGAAGGGTGGCTTCTCATTAAAAAAGAAAGAAAGAAAGAAAACATCCAGACCAGCCTAAATCACCATAAAGCGTGTGGCAAAATGCGTAATGGTCTAATGAGACCAAGGTAAAATATAGGTGGTGTATTGGTTAGCATAGTAGACTTTCACATCCAGGGTCGAGGGTTTGATTCCCGTGTTTCCAACTTGCCCTTGTGTGAGTGAGAGTAGGAGTGTGTGAATGCATGTGTGCTTGTGTGCCGTGTGATAGATTGGCACCCTGTCCAGGGTGAACCACATCTCATGCCCCGAGTTCTCTAGGCTAGGCTCCAGGCCTCCTGCAACCCTGAACATGATAAGTGGTACAGAACATCAGTGTGTGAGGTTGGGAGACCAAAATTATAACTTTTGAGCATAATTCTAAAAGATATGTTTGATAAAAAACAAGAAAGGTTATTAAACAAACAAACAAAAAAACATTCCCCTGTTGAAGCATGGTGAATGCAACACCATGATATGGGCAGAGGTGGGTAAACTAGCCAAACATTGTACTCAAGTAAGAGTAGCTGTACTTCAAATTAATATTACTCAAGTAAAAGTAAAAAATTATCATCCAAAATATTACTCAAGTAAGAGTAAAAAAGTATTGGGTGAAAGGATTACTCAAGTACTGAGTAACTGCTTCATCGTAATGTCCAATTTATAATAATTTTTTAAAATAAATTATTTAAGCAGCCAGATGAAATGATGAAATAATATGTAAAGTCTGACATTTCCAAATAATAAAATAATTTTCCCCCCGCTGTATGCAGTGTTTCTGTGTGGTCATTTGACTACATGTGGTTATTGTTGCTATGTCTGATTGGTAAACACAGTCATGTGGTAGATCCAACGGCCGCATTGCTCTGGCAAAAACAAAGAATATCTAGTGTGTGAAATAAATGGTTAGAAAAGTAACGAGTCAAGTGTAGGGGAGTAAGAGTAACGTTTCTTCTTCACAAATCTACTCAAGTAAAAGTAAAAAGTATGGTGCAGTAAAACTACTCATAGAAGTATTCATTTTTTTAAACTTACTTAAGGAAATGTAACAGAGTAAATGTAGCCGTTACTATCCACCTCTGGATATGGGGCTGCTTCACTTCAGCTACCGCTGAGTCTCTAATCAATATAGCTCAAAGATATACTTTGGCACAAACCCTAGAGGTACAGTAGGTCAAAATGCCAGGTCAAAAAAGTCAAAAAACAAACACAGGTCAAAAAGTATAGAATAAGTATATCAGAATAAGAAGAGCTTTTATTTTTATTTTTATTTTTTGGAATGGCCCAGTCAACAGGCAGATCTAAACTCTACTGCAAACCTATGGGATGATTTAAGGAGAGTTGTGCAGTGGAAATCCCCTTACAATTTGTTAGAACTGGAGCATTTTTTACAAGAAAAAAGTTTCCTAGTATCTATTTAATCCATAGTGCATTCGTTCATTGCATTTCCAGCTTTGACCCGTCCTTGCATGTTTGGCTTGTCACACTGGATTAACCCCAGTTTGCAATGTGTTCCCCTCATGCACTGTAATTTTACTATAATTAAGCTTAATGAGGTAAACTTCAATAGGCAGACGATGAGTTCATAATAACTCCTGTGTAATCCGGCTACAGAAAGGAGACATTTATCTTGATGTATTTTTAATGTAATTTATAGTTATAGGAAGTAGCATTTCAAGTACACTTAGACATGAAATTCAAATTGCTTATTTCCAGCAAGGTGTGCCATATTCAGAGTGAATGCATTCTGATGAGCAGGTCATTACTGCCTTTGAAAAATGTAACTGATTGCATTTCCAAACTGATTCCAGAGATGTCTATAACTATAAGGGTGGGGTGAACACTTTTTAATGTGTGCATTTCTGTGTGTGTGTATATATATATATATATATATATATATAATATGTGTGTGTGTGTGTGTGTGTGTTACAGTATGTCTACACAATGTAGTTCATAAAGTAGTAAAATATGAACAAAAATAAGTTAGAAGTATGTTATCTTAGACAAGCTCACCAAAACTGGACAGTTAAATACAGAAAAATACATTTTCTTCTAGTGCTTAGTTTCAGTGAGCTTATGCCCTCTGTAGCATCAGATTCCTGTTCTTGACTGACAGTACTGGAACCTGATGTGGTTTTCTGCTTTTATAGACTCAAGGTCAGCCTCAAGATTTGACAGTTTTTTGCTTTCTGATATTCTTTTCGAGTCATCACAGTCATGAAGTGTGGTTACTTGAGTTACTATTGCTTTCATCTAAGTTTGAATCAGAAAAAAAAAAAAAAAATGTGACTGACCTCTCTAACCAACATGGCATTTCTCCTCACATTAAAAAAAGCTGATTGGATGTCTTTATTTTTATTTATTTATTTTTATAACAAAATGTTTGACTGTTGAGAATGTGAGACTATTGTTTGTAAAAATCCCAGGGGATAGGCAGTTTCCCAAAAAGAAATCAAACCAACCACCATTAAAATGTTACCAAGATATTTTTCCCCCTGACATTTCTCCTGTTATTAAGGATCACTTATTTACATTTATCAGACACTTTTATCCAGAGCGACTTACATTTTTATCTCATTATACATCTGAGCAGTTGAGGGTTAAGGGCCTTGCTCAAGGGCCCAACAGTGGCAACTTGGTGGTTGTGGGGTTTGAACCTGGGACCTTCCGAACCATAGACCAATGCCTTAACCACTGAGCTACCCCTGGCGCTCGCTCATTTAAAGCATTCTTAATAAATGGAAAAGCATTTTTAACAACACGTTTTTGAAATTATTGTTTGGAATTTATTCTGAGGGGCAGCACGGTGGCATGGTGGTTTGCACCTCCAGGTTCTGGGTTTGATTCCTGCTACATGGATAGTTCTATATAGTGTTCATATTGACTACTGTATCATTGCAGTATTTATAGAATAATAAATTATATCATATACAGTATGTCACAGTGTGACTGCTGAAAACTCAATGTACCTCATGCTAAACAAGGGGGAAAATGCTTTCCTCAATGTGTTTCATGTTCACAAATGGATGTGTGATCATATAATAATATAATGGATTTAATTATAGGTAACTATAATTGTGATAAATGTGAATATTATGTGCTATGCTTCATATCAGCTGTAGATCATTATAATAGCCAGATTAACCTAGTGGCAGGATCAGACAGACTTACAAGAAATCTTATATTAACCCTATAATCATGCTCACTTAAAGTGCAAGTACTGTACTGTACTTCGTCCATGCATGGTGTCTAGACGTGCTTGCCACTATGTGCTTATGGATGTATAAATCAACGCTAAGTATGTTTCATGTGTTGTTTCATGTTATACTGTAGTATTAAGGTTATGGGTCCACCCACTGGACTTTTAGTTCTGCAGCAAGACTGGAAAATAAAATAAGTGTGCACACAAAGTATTGAGGTGTTTCAGACTGTCCCTGGTGGTTGAGAATGCTTCATAAAACTATCATGATGTACAGGAGTAAAAGTGTTTTTTTCTTGTTCCAAATTAATACATGATTGACATGTTTTATTTTAAAAATTATGGCAGGAGTTTGTGCAAGTTTTTTTTTTTAAATTATATGAAGAAGAAGAAGAAAAAAACAAAACAAATATCATAGTGAACTGGAATGACCTCCTGGAGTTGGCAGGCTGAACAGTGAAACATTTCACATCCAAATATGAGAATGTGAGAACCAGAATAAAGATGAGCGAATTTCACTAGGTTATGCAAGGTCAATGCCTACATGCCTTCAGCACTGAGCTCCACCGATGAGACTATTTTTAATAGCACACTCCTACATCTGAGACCTACACAGGCCTGCGTTCAGGGAGTGAGAGTGAGCATTTAGAGCTGTAATAGCAGCAAGCTCACACAAGGCCTGTCAGGATTATTAAAGCTACCGACGTGCCTGTGTGTAATGCACGTTCAAATGCCGAGGGCTTTGTTCCTTTTAGCTTAAGTGTGACCTGAATAATTCCTTCAAAAATAATTAATTAGTCTGTTTCCTCCCTGGTATCTGGAGTTGAAATGAAACCATCCTCCTCCTGAGAATGGCTGCTTGCAAAGAAAAAGAACAGAGGACTCCAATTATATTTATATAAATATATTATATTTATAATATTAATATTTCATTAATAATATATGTTACATTTATATACATGTGTTATATTTATTAGGTTATATTAAAATTATATTCAAATATTTAAGATAAGAAATAAGATAGGAATATTATATCTATATTTTTTTTAGAAAATAAAGTTCTAGAAATGTTGCTTTACTTTATTGTTTATTAATTGACTCATATTTTACTATTTTTAGCAAGTCAACATAGGTCTCAGAGGTCTCTTTTTTCATAAAAATAATTTAATTTTATTGCCTTTATCAATCTAATATTTATTCTCTACCAAAGTAATGTAGCTGGAACTGGAGTTACATAAATATGTCAGAAATTTGTTCAAGTATGAAAACTCCTAGGATGCACCTACTACAAATTATGGAAATATTTATTCAGTTTAATTAAATTCAACAATAGATACTAGTTCCCACTTGTAAGACGGATAAAGTTAAATTCATGTATAAATCATTCATACTAGAATTAACACCAGAAATATAATATTTATGAAAACTGTAAATGTATGTAGGTAAATATACATTCGGATGAATATTCCTATGCATGTTCTTCAAATCTTAACTAATGTAAAACTCAAATTGAACAACTTCAAATGATATCATTAGCATGCATTACTGCATGGATTAGAATTTTTTTCCATCTGGAAATGGAATGCACTGTCCAGTGAGTACCACTGAGATATAACATTCTGCTTATCCTGTACTGTCCTCCACCATGGAGGGCCCCCAATCCATTGCAGGGCACAAGCAGGCACACAATTCTACACACACTCACATACTATGGGCAATTTGGAAACCCTTGTTAGCCTAATTTGCATGTCTTTGGACTGTGCGAGACAACCGGAGAACCCGAAGAAAACCCACCAAAAATTAATTCAACACAAACCTATATATTTTAACAAATAAAACTAATAATCAACGTATGGCAAAAGGAATGGTGCTATATAAACAAAGCAGAGCCATATGTACATTATTATTATTATTATTATTATCATTATTATTATTATTATTATTATCATTATTATTATTGTTGTTGTTATTTCCTTTAACTGCATGCCTTAATACAACATAATTCAATTTCAATCTATTGAAAGTGCATTTCTAAGGGTATGAGATGTTCCACTGCAAACGTTGACAAGTCCCAGGGCTTCTATTACCATAGGTATTGTTGTGGCTTCCATTCCTCACATGCGTTCGATCTCAATTTCAAGTTTTGATAGCCTTTGGTCTTGATATTTTGATAGTTTTTCAGCTACTTTTACTGAAACATTCCTTTCACAGAAAGGTCTATAAGTAAACTTTTCCCCCTTTTTGTTCTCGATGACAATGTCTGGCCTGTCGGCTTTTAGCTTGCGATTGGTCAGTATTGGCATGTGCCATGGAATCATAACATTACCAACCTCTTATCCTATAACTGTTTGGTGCTCGTGTTTGTACCATTTTTCTTTTGTGCTGATATTGAATTCTTTGCAGGCGTTCCAAAACTGAATAACTGTAGTTATTCAGTTTTGGCTAGCTCAGGTGACTCTGCAACTTTTGTGTGGTCAGGTATGAGGGTTGTTTTCCACTGGTCCATATTTGCTGTAAGGAACTGGATGAGGATTGATGGTATTTTGTACCTGTCGAGGCATTTTAGGCATCCAGTCATGGGGCACAGAGCCAAACACATTTCTTCTTGTCCATCCAGGCTGGTGACAGATTTTTTTTTATTATTGTTTTTTACTTCTTCAGCGATAGCCTTGTTTATTAGAAGCTGTTCTTTACAACTACTGCTCCCTTTTTGTTGTACGGGAAGTAGATTGTTTCCTTCCAGGTGCTTGTAAACTCTCTTGGTGGTGATGGATGTTAAGATCTTGTAGGTGGTAGGGAGACGTGATGGGACTGTAGTTTTTAGGATTTTTATTGTTCTCTGTTTTGGGAAGTAGATAGGTGGTACCAGTTGTGAGCTATTCAGTTCAAGTGTCTGGGTTGCTTGTGCATCTGTTGAAGTTATTTGCCAGATCTTGGTGTAAGGATGGTAAATTTGTAATCCAGAAGTTTGGTATCCCATGATTAACAGAGGCTTTCCAACTACTAGACTTCTATATTACTATTTTTGTTTCTCCTAAAGTTATTTGTGTCCATTTTTGTTGGTTGGTTTGTCTGTTCTCTGTTTCCAGCTGATCTAGCTGATTCAACGTTTTTGTTGTAACTCTTTGGTTTTTCCCCGTATCAGTTTAGACATGGGTTCTTTGATCTCAATGGCCCATTCTCTGTAGAATTTCATTGCATTTTCTTTGTACATTTTTTTTTTTCTGGTAGAAAAAAAAAGTCTCTTATCAAGCATTTTAGTCAACTTCTTTTTCCTGTAGTTGCCATTTTAGTGTTTACAATTGCTGGTGGTATTTGGTTTGTCTAGTGATTTTGTGCTTTTTGAATAGTACTCTTTGTCACTTTTCTTTGACTAGTTTATTGTTTTTGATCTGACTAAGTGTAGTTATAGCTACCCTGATTTTGTGTATTTTGTTTTCAATTCAATTTAATTTTCCACTTTGGTGGGTTGTCTTTTCTTAGTTTGTTCTTCCTATATTGTTTGATCCCTAATAACTCAGTGATGGCAGAGGCAGCTGCAAAGACAAGGTGTTTTATGTTTGTGAAGGACAGCTCTTCTGGGAGTTTGTCGCTTATCTGGTCTATGGCTTTGTTTGCTGTTTCTACGGCTGAGTTTGTGTGCCAATCACTTATTATCTTTGGAAATGATGATATTTGACCTTTTCAAGTTACTTTGGCTATTTTGTATTTTCTAAGGATTCTTTCTCTCTTTATAGATGAAAGATTTTGTTCATTTTGTTTAAATGTGACTGAAACTCTTCAGCTGCCTTCACAACTGGATTGTTACAAAGTTGATCTCTTAATAATAATAATAATAATAATAATAATAATACTTATTATTATTATTATTATTATTATTATTATGAGCTTTGTTGTGAACATGCTTTGCATGTTATGGTATGATCAGTTTCTATATAAGCATACATGTAGAATGTAGATTTATTTTAGATCCCTAATAAACCACCCATGTAAAAGCTTAAGCTACAGTAACATATCTAAAACATCAAATCACATTTTACAGCATTATTGCCTTTGAATTCCTTTGAGTGAGGAAGAATTTTGTTGAAGCATTGGGCTAACTCTCAAAACACATGGTGTCATGCTGTGGACCATTTTCTTCCTAAAATTTATGGCGCTTAAATCTAGACTGTTTTAAATATTTTTTAGCTTACATTTACACCTCAGTAAATTTCTTCATCAAGTGTTATGCAGAGCCTGGAAAGCTAATTTTTATTATGATTACTTTTGAATAACATGTCTGCAAAAAGATATATTCCAATCATACAGAAGTGTGTACAAACTTGTGTGTTTTATACCTTCAAGGACATTTGCAGTGCATTTCTGTCTGGCTGCTCAGCTCTTTAATGCAAACTTAGAAGTATGCTTTATGTAATTATGCAAACTCTTTATGTTAGCTTAGAATGCAGCAGCCTTACCAAGAAAATAATTAAATACAAATTTTAGCTCATTCCATGTTTGGTTTATATTTGACTTATATTTGACTTTATATTTGACTTATATTTAACTCAGACATACTGTATCTTGCTGACAAGCACTTTGGTCAGCTGAGGCGGTCCTCACTATTCACCCTAGAGACTTGCAGTCTGAGACAATACAGTTCCCAAATGAGGCAGTGATATAACTTCTCAGGATGCTCATACAGTAGTCCTTTAGTAGAATGTACTGTAGTAGGAGGTGAAAATTAGCAGAATGTAAAATTGCCGATGGACTGACTATGGAGCTTGTGTTAAGGGATAAGTTGAGGTTCTCTGAGGAACTAAAATAATAAAAAATAATTTAAAAACTTTTTTTTATTATACTTTACTCACGAATTCTTGTGCAATCTTTTCCTCTTTTGGTGGCAATTAAAGGGCAGTGGTGGTTTAAACAATTAAGGCTATGGGTTACTGATTGGAAGGTCGCTCTTAAAGACCCAACACCACCAGGCTTTTGAGCTGGTGCTTTTGAGCCCATGAGGTGCTATAGGGGTGCTGTATTCTGGTTGATATGCAGTATAAAGTCCAAATATGTAGTATACAGAATATACAGAACAAATAGACTAGTAGAACTTTGTTTGCTAACTGGGAGACGCAATAAAAAAAAAAAAAAAGAATTTCATAGTGGTGTAAGTAATGTAAGTGTGACGAGTAGTTGAATTATCATCAGAACCTGGTGAGATTTGCTTAATTCAGTGTCTTTTGGCAGTAGATCTTCTTTCAACAGCAGGTTAGGGTTAGTGCCCTTCCTGATGCAAGTTTCCTATTTTACCCAGGCTTGAGACTACACGTGTACATTGGCCAGGAACCGAACTCACATCTTTTTGATAAATGGAGTCTACCACTGAACCACCAATGCCCAAAAGGTTTGCCAGTTCAGTGGTGACAAATACCCCCACCGCTTGTTAAAGTGGGTGAGGTGATCACCCACTTTAACAAGCCAGGAATCCCACGACTGATATTAACATAATGTTATTAGCATGGCTGATGATAGGTTCACCATGCAGCAACAAGCAAGCAGAAAATTGCCGATGAGCTGTTCAGCTCCAGTGTCTAGCTAATTAATAATGAACACAATGGGTTTGCTTTATGTATATTCATGCATAATGGCTAGGAATACACAGTAAAAATGTCTTAGCAAGTAAAACCATCTTGAATGTAGGCCAGTCATTTAATTTGAACCCTATTTATGTATACCTTTTGTTATTCGGTTCTGTTAAGTTATATGGTAATAATATTCTGCTTTGTCAGTTCTGAAAAGTTATTAAACATCATTATACTGTATAACTGCACTTTTGGAATTGGGTTGGTAAAATAGGATGGTGGTCAGAATCAGGAAATTAGGAATATATTTGACAAGACAGTGGAAGCAATCACAAAAACGAAACAATCAATCAATTTCCCAAGTACACACTTTAAAAATTAATGGTGAATTGGATTATTAAGACTTCTTTAAGTTTCAGATATGGTAACAGTTTAAGGGTTCCTACAAATAGACCAACTTAGTAACCCTTAAATTTGCAATGTTTTGTACGTTAGATGATTTAATCAGCCTGTTTTGATCTCCTAAAATATTCAAGCACAACTCAGCGTGCTTATGAACAGTTTGCACAGAATGGTAAATAAACAACAGTTAAGTTATCCATTATGAAATGCCTACGGAAGGCTTAATACTTTAAAGGCTTATTACTTAAAAGAATCACTCTTTACAAACCTGGTGAGCATTAAAACATCCCAAAATGCCTAAGATGACAAATCGTAAGGGAGATAAAGTACAACAAAAGTAGATCACATCCAGTTTCACTCATCAGGCAAACAGGAATCTGAGGCTAAAATGGGCACAAACTCAACCAAATTGACAGGTTAAAGATTGGAAAAAGACCCAGCGAAGTTTGAAAGCATATTATTATTATTTTTTTTTTACAAAAATGCCTGATTGCTGATCCTCATGGCTGATTTTCAGCCAGTTACCTCTAGTGCCAAAGATAGTACAAGTACTTGCCTAAAAATGAAATCCAATACAAGTAGACTGTATGTGCTCTAAAATGTAGGCCTATTTTAAGTACAAAAGTACAATCACTCCACAAATAAAACTGAATTTTCTGGATATCTATCTGACTGAATATATTGAAATCAATTGAAGTTGATGCTGTTGATAGTGTGAATGTACAGTACAAATCTAAGAACTTTGTTTTTTGTAGCTAAAATCTAAAATGTTCATCAAATAATTTACATGTTGGTAAAAAAAAAAAAAAAAAAATATATATATATATATATATACTGTATATACATTATAAATATATATAAATATATATATACAGGTATATGCCCAGTGACCAAGTGGGCGTGATCCATAGCCCAGTTAACTGTCAATCACTTTGGTGTTCTACCCTATCTGTGACCTGCCAGTCATTTCTGTAATCTAGGACTTGCGGAATTTTGGGTTTTGTTCATGTCATTCTCACGTGGGCTATGTTAGGTCATGCTATGGGTTATATTTTTATGAGAAATTCAATGCAGTGTTGTGTGATTGTCATCTGCAAAGTAATGAGTCTCTGTCTAAAATGTAGAGAATAAAAGTGCAGGTTTTTCATTATAAATGTAGTGAGAACACCATGAACAGGTTCCCAATCCTTTGTAGGGCACAAACACACACACAACCTAACCACTACATGCCGCGACCAGATATACTGTACAGTTGATGTTAAAACAAGTTCCTTTAGTGTTTAATTTGTTCTAGTAAAATAAATAAATAAATAAAATAGTTAATGCATGCTAATGCTATCATATGTCCACACTGATCCTAACAGAAATGAACAAGGCTTCCATTAATGGTGGAGGTCAGAGCTGCTATATTCTCACTGATGTGTACATATTAAAAATAAACCCTAGCATTCAGAAACGCCGCTGCCTGACAGCATGGCTTTATGCATATGAACATTTATGAGCTTTACAACATGCAAAAGCCCCACTGGGCAAGTTGATCACTCCTCATGTTTTATTCCACTAACAATCTGATGTCCTACATATACAGTATGTATCCCTGTGTTACACATTGTATATTTGTACAATGCATCATACTCCTGAGGCTTTCAGCATAATCTAAAACCAAAGAGCTCCTGAGGCAGCACTCTTCACCATAATGCCATAATATTTATTTCCCTTTTACGAGTTACATAAGCTGCAGGATTTATTTTTACTTTGCGAACAACAGCGCACATCATTCCATCTGCATGTAAAGCAAGCAACTTTAAATGTACTGTATTCATGGCATCAAAAACTTTACCACATACTAATAGTTCATTCATACTTATTTATGCATCTTGCATACCCTGTAACATCCCCATTTTCTCCACTAAACAAACAGCAGGTTATTTACGAAGGTGAACTTCAGTATCGTTCTGCAGGCATCAAAATCTGTTTACATGCTTATCGTCATAGCGTGACAGAATCCGCAGATTGAACTCACGAAACCCGAGCCCATAAATCTGCTCTCAAGTTAGAAACACCACTCCGTCACTCTTAATGCGATTCATTAGCGGCGAAAATTGCAGCCAATTTGCATGGGCCAGATATCACTGCATGATATTGCTCAGCAGATCATAAAGATAAGTTGCAGTCTGGTGTACAAGCCCTATGTGATTTGAATTCATGATTTAGAGCTTATTGAATGAAAATATATAAGGCATTTGGGCTTTTTAAACAAGATAACTTTAATAAAAAACAAGATTCAGAAGCCACAAGGATGCAGAGCAGATAGATACTGGGCAAATCGAATGTTTTTATATATATCATTTCTCTTAATCAAATTTTGTGAGACATTCGTCAGTTTGGAAAATCCAGGCAGATGTTATTATAGCCAAATATGCTAGCATTTTCACTTTTATGGAGAACTATGTGTACCTGCAATCACTTAATTAAAGTGTCACAAATGAGCTGTTAGAACAAGTTAATAACGTTTGCATAAAATATACAGTAGCAATTTATCTCAGTCATCTCCTAAAGCTGTTCTGATCTCATTCTCTTATAAGATTGCATAAAACATCGCATTTAAAAAATTTTAACATTACATTAATTATGCATTATTATTTATAATATACTATATAATCTCTCTCTCTCTCTCTCTCTCTCACACCATCATAATATTATCACACATATATAAAACAGTATTTATATAGATTACAAAGAATAGTGGATGATATACAGAAGCACCCTATACTTACTAAGTGTTACCATGATATCTATTTTTAATTTTATAGAGCATTAAATATGGTATAATCTTTCCAGACACTCACACTCACACTCACTTACAGTCAGGTCGGTCCATAAAAATGACCGACCTGACTGTGATGGATTCATCACTAGCAGGAAGAATGAGTAAGGCCTGCAGAGTGAACGGAGCCTAAATCAATGCCCAGTTAATACACAATAAACACATGCGCCTCAGTGAGACGGAGGATAAGATCCAAACCCACTGAAGCCAGTGTTAGCAATTGGCCAAGATCAATGGAAATGCCAAAAACCAAATTGTGAGGGAATGATGGCCATGGCCTTGACGTGAGCTGATATTAAACTGTGTGAGGTTCAAGCTACCCTCCACGCTGTGTGCGCTGCTTAATCAGCAGGCTGTGGAAAAAGCTTTCAGCTCATTCCCAGTGTGAGTTCTCATTTGAAAGACTTTGCATTAATGAGCTGGTCTGCTCAAGATACAGTGCCTCAAACCACGAGCAGCCCATCCCTGAAGAAAAAAATGCAAAATGCATCACACTGGGGTATCTACAGTAAGTCTACCAAATTTTCTGCTAGAATTTTTTGGTGACCTGTGTCAACTAGTGTACCTTGCAAATAAGTATAATTACAGTCAGACATACAGTATGCTCATAACATCTGCTGTGAGAAAAAAATAAAAGTTTGGCTTTAAAAGATTAATACCATCAAATAAAGTTCATCAATGTGTATTTTTTACATAAAATTAACATGCATTACATAACATCATCAGCTGGCCTTTGATCCCAAGAAATGTTTCTGCCTATAAAATCTGTTCCTCAAACAAATCCCTGTGAGCAGTGTTAACATTTTAGCCAAGTTGTGTACTGTACTAGCTGGTTAATGAATATTTGAAATAATTATGAATCCATCCATTGTCTATAACGTATCCTGTGTAGGGTCATAGGGGGCTGGGAGCCTATCCTAGGGGACTATAGAATCAGTGCACAACACAATGGACAAGCACACACACCCAGTCATATACTGTGGACAATTTAGAAACGTCAATCTGCCTAACGCATGTCACTGGACTGTAATTACCTTTGAGGAAATCCACAATGCATGAGAAAACATGCAAACTCCATGCATGCAGAACCCCAGTCCTGGAGGTGCAAGGCGATAGTGCTACGGACGTTTATCTGTTGGCAAATAAATGCCAATGGTGCTCCTAAAAACATTGTCACAAGGGAGCATGCACATATCTTGTCTTCACTTCCAGCCATTTGCTACTCTTCACTCTGCAGTAACATAATAATAAGCGGTACATCTGCGAGCTTACACCCGACAATCTGATGAAAAAGCTTTTTGCCTTGCACCTTTAACAGCATTAAAGAGAAAGCTGAATAAAGTAGGATACCCTGATGGTGAGCTGAAGGCATGCCGTCAGTCTGTGGCACAGTGAATAGTGATATCCGTTTCCATGAAAGAACCATAAATGTCGTTTTCTCTCCACTTGCACATCTCATATCAATAACTTATTTAACAGTTCAGAGAAGGGTCTCGGCTTGAATAGGGCCTCAGCGTAGCTTTTACTGCTGACAGATTCAGACAGGCAACATTGCATCATATTAGCATTCCTCAGAAGAGGGGGGGAAAAAAAACCTCAGTGGCACGTTGGTACACTTTAACCAGGGCTTAAAGTTCCTCCTAAAAATCGGTTTCTGCATTAGTGAGTAAAATGTGACTTTCAAAGCTTTGTTGCCTTGTAATGAGGTACATTATGGTTAGATCCAACAATCAGCAAAGAATTACAGTTTAAACCACTTCATGTTGTCAAAGGCTCAACAAGGATTATCGAGTTTATCCTCACAAAACTACTGTAGATTTTTTTTTTGATAGTACAGTACTGTATTTAGTTACATATTTAATGCTAATACTGAAAATGTGCATATCAATACAAATTACTGCATATTATTCTGGTATCTTGTATGTATAATTCAATGGCTGTTTAGACTACAGCTTGGTTTTCAAATCGAAAATCAGATGTTATTGAATATTTTTCAATAAAAGCCACTCTAGAAGTAGTTCAGATGCTTACATTAATGCACTTGACCTATGTTTCTCCCTTTAATCTCAATTTGTAGGTAGCTTGTATAGTCAATGCTCATCAATGTAACAAATGTGTTATTTAACAAGGACAAAAATCTATTTATTTAACGTTTATGGACAGCACATCCAGTACTTACAGGACAATATTGTAAAACCTATATAAAGTTTGTAATTGAATTTTGTTTCATTACATCCAATGCTTTTGATCTGAAATTAAAAAGTCTCCCACTAAATCTTTCGCTTAACTTAGTGTTAGCACTGTGTTCTTGCACCTCAAGGGTCCAGGCTTCAATTCCCACCTCAGGTCTGTGTGCATGGAGTCTCCCTGTGTATATTGGTGGATTTCCTCCGGGTCCACCAGTTTCCTCAAAGTACAGTAGACTAAATGATGTTTCCAAAATCTTTGTAAAGTTTGTTTGTGTGTGTGTATGGGCTTGCATGCCCTGCAATTGACTGCCCCCCCCCCCCCTGCAGGGCAGAGTCCCCTGAGGTAGGTTCTAGGTTTCCTGCGATCCTGTACAAGAAAAGCAGTTTAGAGAATGAGTGTGAAAGTGAGAAAATAAGTTTTATCAACAGTTAATAATACCTGATAGGGTTTGAAGTTTTAAGGCTTCAGACAGAAGGACAACCCAAACACCGAAAGGGATTCTAGATTAATGCTATTGATTTGCTAAATAAATAAATGTGCAAAAATTATTAAATACCTTCACTGGCAAAAAATGCACTCATTACAAATGTGGACCAATTTTCTCTTAAAAACTAAACAGTAATATCTGGTATTTTTCACTATATTTTTACACTATGTTACCTCTCAATTTCCTAAAGTTACCGTAAGCAAGTTTTGGTGTCTAATTCCTTAAGGTGGAAAATTGACAAAGAAAAAAGCTATATTGGAGGACATATACTATAACAATAGCTCCTTAAATATGGAAAGAACAACACAATAATTAATCAATAATGGTTTTACTGTAGTATTACAGCTGTTTAATTCATTGTCATAGGTTTTCAATACAATACGAGGGTGAGTCAAAATTTATCCGCATTCTGGCTGTAGAATTTATTTTTAGTGAACTTTGTTTATCTGTCAACAAAGCTTTCGTATTCCCTCATTAAAAAAAATATTAGGTTGAGCTGTGAGCCACGAATGCACAGCTGTCTTTATTTCTTCATCAAAAGTAAATCTTCATGTTCTTAGATCTGCTTTCAGAGGGTGAAAGTCTGAGAGTAAGATCAGGAGTACAGGGAAGATCCACTAACACCTAACATTAACACCTTCAAACCAAGTTTTTCAGGGTGTCGATGGTGTGGGCAGAAGTGTACAGATATGCATCATTATGCAAGATCACAATGCCCTGAAATAGCAGTTCTCTGTGTTTAAATAAAATTTAGACTTCAATAAGCATCTCACTGTAACAAGCACTGTTGATTGTTGAAACTTTTTCCTGATGATGTTCCAATATTCACTCTTGAGAATCCCAGAAAACCGAATCAAAGCATCAATTTTCCATGAATTTTGGGTGTGTTGGGTGTAACGCGTTACAAAGTAAGAGCATTGGAGTACTTGGATTACTTTTTTGATGTCACACCTGCACAGCAGTGACTGGGGAGACAGTAGCCTTGAACAAAAAGTGCTGATAAGACAGTACGGCCAACAGAAGTTTAAATAAAACTGGGGTGCATATAACGTTTGACTCACTCTCTTATATTTGTATATCTAGTTCCAGTTTATTAGGTATACTTATTTAGTACCCAATAAAACAGAATGTCAATATTTATGGAGAAAAAATATATATAAAGTACACTAAGTTGGCAGTTTAGTGCATATTACTTAAGTGTATCTAATAAACTGGAAACCTGTAACTGTTTGTAAATAAGCTTTTATCCTTTCGTAGTAGCACAAATGAAAGCAGACACAAAATTGTGTTATTTGTTTGTGTATTTAATGAAGTGTATTGCTGTAAGGAAGCTGCATAATAAATCTTGAATTCTGAGTGGAAAGGATGGAATACTGTATGGTAAAAGAAGAAATACAAAATAAAAGAAAGTAGGTAGCTAAAATAACATATTTTTGATTAAATTATTTATTAGTCACAGTTCTTTCACACTTTTTTTCTGACCATCACCATACACTACATAGCCAAATGTTTATTGAAACCTCATGACCTACACATACCTGTTGCCACAAAGTGGAGGCACAGAATTGTTAAATGTCTTGGTATGCTGTAGCATTACTCTTCACTGGAACTGAGGTCCAGGCATGCTTTCAACATAACAACGCCCAGTGCACAAAATAAGCTCCATAAAGACATAGCTTGGCAAGGCTGAAGTAATGGAACTCTAGTGGCCTGCGCAGAGGCCTGACATTCACCTCAATAAGCACCTTTGGGATGAACCGGAAAACTGACTGCACCCCAAGCCTACTCACTCAGCATCAGTGCCTGAACTTGTTAATATTCCTGTGGCTGACTGGGTAAATCCCCACATTCATGCTGAAAAATCAATTTGATAGCCTTGTTAAAAGAGTGGAGGTTATTATATCAGCACAGAGGGGGCTACGTATAAAAGGGGATGATTACAAATCACAAATGAGTGTGATGGGTCAGCAAGGCTTGGTCATACAGAACAACATACAAAACATTACTCTTTAAAAAAGGTTATTTAAACCCACATACACAATAGGTTAATGAGAATAAAAATATATGAAAAATATAAAAAAAATCTCTCTCTCTCTCAGACTTCAGGCACCAAACTCTGCATTCGGCTTTTTGGATATGTCTGGTAGGAAAAAAGTTATCATTACTTTAATAGTGAGTAATTATTATTATTATTTTTTTTTTTGGTCTTAGAAACAATAAAAAAAAACAACCAGAAAAAAAACTTGATTATGTGTATCTGTGCTATTTCTTTGACTATGTGACTGATTTATTTATTTATTTATTTTGCTCAGTTACAGTATGTTTGTAAAGTTGGGTAGTTCAGTTAAAATTTTGAATTCAATGTCAAAATATGTCATTCTATACTGCACATTCTTGAGTTCTAAACAGTATGTTAAATTAAAAAAATACAAATCACAAAACAAATAATGGCTAAAATAAGTTTTAAGGGCTACATGATTCTATGAATATGATGAATATAGAAATAAACATGCACCTGGCCTTTAGCAATTGTCCACATTTTTTTAGCAGAAGCTATCTGAACTCTGTTTTTATTCATAAGACTACACCACAGACAGACAGCTTGTGTTCATGTGCTGTGTGTCTCAGGCTGATGTCACACTACTGCAGTATAAAAGGCTGAAATGACTTCTTAACCATTCACATTTGTTGTATTTAATTATTTCCCTTTTAATGCGTGTATCACTTTTGCACATCTGGGTCAAACACTGCTATTAGTACTGTCAATTTTACACTTTACAGTTCATTTACCCCTTAATTTGAAATTCTCCCTGTACTCACTTTTGTTTAATAATTTAGTATGTAAGCATGTTAAGATATTTTCAGTAAATAGAACAGCTTTTCAAAACAAAACAAAGCTTACCATAATCAGAGCCTGACTTAAAAAAGAAAAAAAAAAAAAAGTCCACTGTTTAGATTTACAGTAAGTAAACAAAAACATAAATTGAATAATTAGTGCAGTAATTGATCTTTTTTACCTGCCAATTCATTTAACCCTAACTGATGCAGTGGGTAGCTTCTCATTTCAATCATGTCAGAAGACATATTCTGTGGTCATGGTGTTATAAGGGGGTGCTCCAATATGGCGCCAACGAACATGTTGTTACGAGTGGGAGCCCCAACACAGGAATTAGATGAGAGCATTGAGACGTGGGGTGATGTGTACAGTACGTTGGCGAGGATTAATCGATTAGGGCAAGCACCTCGCAGTCCTCAGGAAATGGCGCTTCTACGCAATTTTGTAACTCAACTTAAGAACGAGGAGCGTCTTTTGAACTATGTGCATGTAAACCTAAATATATATGCTCCCCTTTCTTTTGTGAAAGGAAAAATGGTTATTTACAGTATTTAGTCAGCCACCAATTGTGCAAGTTCTCACACTTAAAAAGATGAGAGGCCTGTAATTTTCATCATAGGTATACTGTACCTCAACTATGAGAAACAAAATAAGAAAAAAAAATCCAGAAAATCACATTGTAGGATTTTTAATAAAATAATTTGTAAATTCCTCTGTAAAATAAGTATTTGGTCACCTACAAACAAGCAATATTTCTTGCTCTCTCAGGCCTGTAACTTCTTTAACTTCTTTAAGAGGCTCCTTTATCCTCCACTCGTTAACTGTATTAATGGCATCTGTTTGAACTCGCTATCAGTATAAAAGACACCTGTCCACAACTTCAAAAAGTCACACTCCAAACTCTACTATGGCCAAGACCAAAGAGCTGTCAAAGAACACCAGAAACAAAATTGTTGACCTGCACCAGGAGGGGAAGACTCTTGGATGCTCCAGAGGAGGATTGGGAGAATTTCATATCGTCAGATGAAACCAAAATAGAACTTTTTGGTAAAAACTCAACTTGTCATGTTTGGAGAAGAAAGAATGTTGAAATGCATCCAAACAATACCTACTGTGAAGCATGGGGGTGGAAACATCATGGTTTGGGGCTGTTTTTCTGCAAAGGGACTAGGACGACTGATCCATGTAAAGGAAAGAATGAATGAGGCCATGTATCGTGAGATTTTGAGTGAAAACGCCAGCAAGGGCATTGAAGATGTAACATGGCTGGGTCTTTCAACATGACTGATCCCAAACACACCACCTGGGCAATGAAAGAGTGGCTTCGTAAGAAGCATTTCAAGGTCCTGGGGTGGCCCAGCCAGTCTCCGGATCTCAACCCCATAGAAAATCTTTGGAGGAAGTTGAAAGTCCATGTTGCCCAGTGACAGCCCCAAAACATCACTGCTCCAGAGGAGATCTGCATGGAGGAATGGGCCAAAATACCAGCAACTGTGTGTAAAAACCTTGTGAAGACTTCTATTTTCTTGTGAAGACAATAAACATTTGACCTCTGTTATTGCCAACAAAGGGTATATAATAAAGTATAGAGATGAAATTTTGTTATTGACCAAATACTTATTTTTCCACCATAATTTGCAAATAAATTCTTTAAAAATCCTACAATATGATTTCCTGGATTTTTTTTCTTATTTTGTCCCTCATAGTTGAGGTATACCTATGATGAAAATTACAGGCCCTTCTCACTTCTCCTTTCAGTTTTTCTCTTTGTTCTTTTCTTTCCCCTACACCAGAGCAACGCTCTCATACCTGGTGCTATCTTATGTTCACACATGGTGTGGTGGTTTCTGGGGTTTTAAATAACCTGCCAGACAGGTGTAGCGCGTTTGCTCTAGTTGGCAACATGGCGGGGGCCATCCACTGCTCTGCCTGCCTGTAAATCTGTGCAGTTGTCCACAGATTTGCCCTTCACGCAGATGGCCGTGTTACACATAGAAAAGATTTTACAGATTATTGGCCTGCATTAAGCAAAGAAAACAACTAATGGGATTGCTGGAATTAATGAACAGTGACAGTAGAAATCACAGCTATGACTAACAGTGAAAGTAAGAGTATATCCACATGCACAATGTACTGAGGACTCGCAGAATTGGGACCAAACAGCTGTGTGGTTATAAGAAAACCACTTATTAATGAGATTTAGAACGATGGGTGTGTCGGAGTAAGAAGGGAAGTGCATGAAGCGATGTACCTACAGTATCATACATAGTGGCCTCTAAAGGTAGTGTTACGCATTTTTCTCGAATGTACAGCTCATGTGATTAAAAAGGTTTGCTGTTGTTATGAGTAGTGGCTTATTTGGTTTAAATGCCCTAGATAAGTAGACATTCTGTTTCCTTCTATGAACAGATCAAATTGAAACAGAAAGCAACATGACAAAGTTAAAAATAAAGATTGAAAAAGATCAAGACCCATTAAACCCATCACAAGACCATCAAAGCCAAGCAGTTACTTTAATTTGTTGGCTTTATTTGTGCATTGTGCCAAGTTCCCCAGTTGCAGCAATTACTTATTATCAACACAAAGACAACACAAACATTATTTTTTTTACCAACTCTCACTGTAGACGACTAAGACCAATGCCTAAATCTGAGATTCACTCACCACTGTGAGATCTGAGACAAATCAGTACAGATAAACATGCAATATGTCCAAGACAAGGCCAGTACAAAAAACAGCTCACAGACAAATCGTATAGCTCAGTGGTCCCCAACCACCAGGCCACAGACTGTTACCAGGCTGAGGATGATTTGGTACAGGGCCGCATGGAAACAATCAATAATATATACAGTATATTGGATTTTTTCCACAGGGAAACAAGCTACTGGCTCACGTGGATTCTGTGTATGTTGTATACTGTATACGTATATTATGCAATTTATTATGATTTGTTACAAGTGCGTGATGGCCAGCCTGTGAAAAACTGTCTTACAGTACATAAAATTGGTCCGTGGTGCAAAAAGGTTGGAGACCACTGCTATAGCTCACCCAATCACATTCCTCAGTATGAGAGTGGTTATTTTCCACATATAATGGGGGCCAAACCACAGACTTAGAGTTTTCAATAAGAGCAGGGATCAGTTCTCTGGTCACCCCTATGATCAATAACAGCTGCCACACTGACATCAGACATACCAAATAAGGGAAAAAGAGTCCAAATAAAAACAGGACAAATAACCATAATAGTTATCCTGCACGCACTGTAATTCTGGAAAGCGAAGCTAAAAAATAAAGGAAAAAAAAGTAAATAATAGTAAAAAAATAAAAAGTATAAATTCCTCCACAGATGTTCAGCCATATGTGTAGCATTACTTAAGCATGCTAAACCCTTTGGATTGTGCAGTATTAAATCTGTTCATCTCCTATACAGTACACAGCGCTTTTCCTCTCCACAGCCGGATTTACCATTATAAGACACACCTCACCATCTGCTTTCACAGAGAGAGAGAGAGAGAGAGAGAGAGAGAGAGAGAACGAGAGAGAATTTAGCACTAATAGCTTTTAAAAACAAAATTCTAATCTCCACCACTGGAAACACATTAAAACACATTAAATACCTATTAAGGTATTTGGCTCTAAAATTATTCTTTAAAAGTCTGTTTCCATTATGTATTTAATTGTATATATTTTTTGACAATAGCAGTTTGTTATGAAGCTTATTATAGCTCATATAAATCTTAATAACTATGTTCTCTTTTCCTTTCTGAGCACATGAGAATGCGAGACAATCTGCTTTCCCCTTCATTCAAGTGCGTGAGAAGGACCCGGTGATGGTAATATTAATTAAATATTCATTGCGAACCACCAGCTGGCTTTCCTGCCCAAGTAACAATGCCTGTCAATATGAAGGGGCCCTTGAGATGTCCTTAAATACACTAAACAAAAGGCCACGGCATTGTCCATATGTAGCATTCTGCTCTGCTAGCAAAGCATCTACTTCTCATTAAAAGTAGTAGTACATTTCATCCATTTAAGTTCACTCTTGTGAATCTTAGAACAGTATCTAATGCTGCCAGTAATCTGTGCAGTAAACACTGATTTTAGTTACTGATCAAGCTGCCAGCTCATTTCTTTTGCTGATTAGCAGACATCTGAAAGTCTCCATTGTGACCATGTGTTGTTTTATCTCTTGTTTTAATTCTCCTAGCTCTTATTAAATTACTGTGCATCATTTTTATAACCATCTGATTCAAAAGAGCTTTGACACTTTCAAGCTGCCATTATTAAATTAGCAAACACATGTATGATAAATCAATCAATCAATCAATCAATAAATATATAAATATGCTATTTAAACAGTGTAAAAATAAATAATCACTGAATTCACTTGTTGCATGTATGCTCCATGTTGAAACATTGTACTCAAAAATCAAATATTTAATGTAATGTTGTGCAGAGTTCTTGTGAGCTTCCCTTATCGATAAATAACACGAGTGAGCTGTTCTGTCTTCTTTACCTAGATCACATTTTGAAAACAAACATTGGCGTGAAGAGGCAAACAAGCAATATTTGAACTATTGATATTACTCATAATCTTATAGTGAGTGAACTATACTTTGCACCAATTAGCCAACTGAAGAACACTGAAGGACATTGGTTATAAATTATATATCAGTAAACTGGTGACATGATCATGGGCACCCAAGGCTCACCCATGCCATTTCCACCAAAGGCCAGACTGCCTTGCCCAATTTAAGAGAAGCCAATGCAAAATGAACCGCCAAAAAGTCAATTCTGGTCAAGACAGAAAGGTATCAGAACACCCAGTGCATCACAGCATGCCCCATATGGGGATTAGCAGGTAAAGAGTTCAAGGTTGTTGAACCAACCTCCAAATTCCCCAGATCCCAATTTGATCGAATATCCATGGGATGTACTAGACAAACAAGTGTGATCCATGGATTGCCTAGCCTGCAAACCACAGCACACAAAGGATCTGCTGTACCAGACACCACAGCACACCCCCAGAGGCCTTGTGGAGTCATGCCACAAGCGCCCAGAACTGCCTGGCCAAGAAGAACCTACACGATGCTGGGGATAATGTTCTGCATTGTAATGTTGTGGCTGATGGTACATATTCTCATATTTAATTTTATTTAAATAAAACACTTGTTTGTATATGAATTTGTTCATAAGTTCAACAAACAGTGTCTAGGTACTAGGATACTAACACAATTGGCTATACACTGTATAAAACTAACATGTTCCATGATCTTGTCCCTGTTCTTTAGAATCAAGAGGATGATTGAATGATTCATGTTAAAAGAATGAGTAATGTCTGCCATCTTTTCACCTTTCTCCATCCTGTCAATTATTTTTTACTTTTGTCTTTATCATTATTGCTTGCCACTTTTTAGCCGTACCAGCTTCATCACTGTTGCTTTTACGCTTGCATCTGGACATCCTGGGATCCATGCTGCACAAACGTAACAATGTACACGGGACATGTGGTCTAACTTCTGCGATTGAACATGTGTGAATGCATGTTCGTATCTTCACAGGTTCATAACTCAAATGTTTTTATTTAGGGGACTTACTGTATTGTTTTATCAACATTATGTTAGGGTGATTCTTTCAATGTTATCCCATCAACATTGTTCCAACATTGATTCTATGAATTAATTCTAATTTTCAATATTGCCAAATTCACATCACCACAATGTTTTGATTCCTGCTGATTGAATCTGATTTGAATCCAATTTAGACATTAAGATTATTAGTTGTGGAATCGCTTATGAGAGTCCAAGTGAGAATGGTCTGTAATAAGAAAACAAAATGGTGAATACAGAAGTCTTTGGTCTGATTACGTCACGGCATAACAGGTCACACTCACATGTCAAACCAAACCATGACCACCATGCCTGCTCTGATCATAACAGTTTAATTTCAAACTGGTGACTAGAATCAGTTTCCTGACAAGCCCTTGGTGTTCTTTGAAACCACTGACCCATTTCTTGCTTCCATTTCATTTCTTTCTGACTGCATACAAATCAAGAACACTTTGAACAGCATGTCATGATCTTGACCAGTTGACTGCTGGGAAGTGAACTCCTGCCAACTCGTGGATTTGTGAAAAAACAACACATGTGGGAGTCTGGTTGTCAGGGGTGACTTAATTTGGGCTTGTTGCACTTTATATGTACTGTATGGCATTAGAAGCAAAGCTTAATATTAGTTGGAATTGAATTTCAAACAAACTTTACATGTTGGTTTAAAATGTTAATATATGTGTGTGATTTACACAGATCAGCAAGAACATTAAAATGACCCAGTAAGAAATGGACTCCACTGGACCTCTACCACTGAAAAAGACATTAGCAGGAGTTCTGTAAGTGTTGCCTCCATGGATCATCAAACCATTTTTTAAAAACTTTTTTTTGCTTGCCTTGTGGAGAGTGAGGCGGTGAAATGAAAGGAGTTGGAAGGTTGGGAACATGGAACGGGAGTGCTCAGGTAATCATTGTGGGGCTGTGGCTTGACGTGGCTTGACATACTGTCTACAGCTATATTTAGGTAGGTGGTTTGTGTCAAACTAACTTGTACAATCAATATAATCTAATTAAATGCCACAACCCATGGTTTCCCAGCAGAACAGATGATGTAAAAAAAAAAACATTTAACCAGACCACCTACTTTAGTTGCTCCAAGCTTTAGTATTGATTCTCATGTGACCATTGTAGGAGCTCACAGCAAAGGACAGGGTTCAGCACGTCCACTCTGACCTGTTGTGACACCTTCCTATCACAGCTAGTATTATTTTTTTCAGTAGATTGTACCATAGTAACTTTTTTCCTATTTGACTGGTAGTCATAGGATCTTCACTTTGACCTAACTGACCTCAATTGGAATTCCTTAAACGTCAGGAGTAAGGTAAGCGCTTACCTCACCATTAATTTCCATTGAAACTTTATGAGCAATAACTTCACCTTCCATATTGGATGGTAATTTCTGACCAAAACTATTTATTCTGCTGCTGCAAAGGGAAGAACTCATTTGGATCAGTTGAATATGGGCACTGACCTCTATTCACCCTTTCCTGTCCAATAGGAAGGTGCATCATCCAACCTTGACTGAGTAGAAAAAACTGTTCTTTAATTTTTTTTCTTGATTTGCTCTGTTCTTGAACTTTGTGTATTCTTTCTAATTCTGTGCAATTTAAAACAGCAATGTTAGTAATTTAAGCATGGGGTCAGCATGGCCACTCTGACCTGTTGTGACACCTTCCTATCACAGCTAGTATTATTTTTTTCAGTAGATTGTACCACTGTAACTTTTTTCCTATTTGACTGGTAGTCATAGGATCAACACATGAAATAGATAAACACAGTTTTGGAGGGGTATTGGTTAGTGCTGTTACCTTGCACCTCAAGAGTCTGGGTTTGATTCCTGCCTCAGGGTCTGTGTGCATGGAGTTTGCATGTTCTCTCCATACTTGCTGGGTTTCATCTGGCTCCTCTGGTTTCCTCCCACAATCCAAAGATGTGCAGATCAGGCTAATCATGCCTGTAGTGTGTGAATGAGTGTGTAAGTGTGTGTATGTTTGTGCCCTGTGACGGATTGGGATCCCACCCAGGGTGCAGCCCACCTTGTGCCATAAGTCTACTGAGATTAGGCTTTGATTAGACTCCAGGCCCCCTCAACCCTGTATACAGAATAAAGCAGTATAGAAGATGAACGGGTGGATAAAAGTATCATGTTAAATACTCCCCCCCACCCCCCCTTAAACAGTGTTCTTATCAGTGCTTAAAAATATTTAAAATGTATAGAAAAAAATATCAGTGTCCAAGGACAGATCAATCATAGAATAACCCACGGGCTGTTCGGTGAAAAATGAATAAAAGCAAATCATTATTTAATCAGGGAAGAAGAAAAAAAAAAGTCCTTTTGTGCTGCTGTGAATCACCCTGAAGTCATTTTGTAACAGGAATTGACAGCATTACAAAGTCAGGCTCACATTGGCAGAAGGTTTTGTTTGTATTTGCCATATGCTACGTCAAAGATGCCTTTCTACAGTACATTATAACACATAAACAACATACAGTACATCCGCTAAATTTAATTATGTTTTGCTAGGTACAGTAGCTAGGTAGCACTAGCTCATTCTGCTTAAACTTGACTTGAAAATGTTATGTTTACAGCTAATGATATCAAGTTAACAATCTAATCTTTAAATTTTTTGGGGGTAAAAGACAAATTAAGTGCAAGCATAGACTTTTTGTGGTGAAAAGAAAAGACAAATCCTTCAAAAGTATCCACGAATTCAGCACTCAACAATTTTTATCTATTTTTACTGAGGCTGCTGGGGGCTTCGGCTGCTTCCACAAAGAAATTGGCAGTTCACACTTCATGTGTGCAAGGTCAGAGAAAAGCAACTGAGCATCAAACGAGATGAGAGAGATGATGAGGGATTTGCTCTGTTTTTACGCATAGCTGAGAAAAACGGAGAGTAAGCCAAGCACCAAGCGTGTAGGACAAGAGCATTAAAGGTCAGTGGCATTTTTTTTTAAAGATAATGATAGTTTTAGTGATTCAGGGTTACAAGCTAGGTCCTTATCTATAGCTTTTGCTGTCACAAAAAGCCTTCAAGCTTTAGTGAGAAATAGCTTAGAATTCCTATTTTCTTAGAATTTGCATCTGTTTAAGATGAGGGTACAGAGGTACAGCCCCAGATTCCCCAGTTTGATCCTGAGCTCAGCTTACTCTCTGTTGAAAGTTTTGCATGTTATCCATGTGTCTGTATTGGTTTCCTCTATGTCCTCTGCTTCCTTCCACTTAAACACCATCCAGGTAACATTGCATTGCGGAGATAAACGGGAACATGTGCTATGGCCCCTTTTTCCAGCAAGCCTGTGATTTGAATTAACAGAGGTGCTCACTGTCGTTTCACGGAAGTGGAAAACCCACGCCGTTGAAACACAATGATTGAATCCTGTAGCCAGGGAGACATGAATACTTGGGTATTTGTTTTGCCAGGGCTTAAATAAGCCATGTACAGTAGATTGTCTATCTCATGTGACCTCATATAAGGGAAGCTCTCACATGGTCAGCTTCACCGATCGGTGCTAAACTCATTACAGCAAAAATATGCTTGTGTGCTTATGGCAAGCAGTTAGTTGGCTTCTTTTTGAGGTCCAAAAGAAGGAAGAAAGCCAGATGCCTTGCTTTAGCTGTTATAGCAGAATTTGCTAGCTATCACATCCCTCCGCTGCCACTGCTGACTGATGATGTCAGCTCCCTATGCATGCACAGAGGGAAAAAGTTGCATGAATTCCAATTGTTTGTGATTTCCATGTCTAAAGAAATTATTACAAAGGCAGAACAAAAGAGGATCCAAAAGAGAGCCATGTGGGAAATGACACTGGATGTTTTCAATCTTCTGAGAAATGGTCTCTTTAAAATGAAACAGAAGAGTAAAACTAGGATAAAACTTGTCTGTATAAATCTGCATAATTAATATTTCTGTATAAACAATATTTCAAGTCATGAGGTTGGTGGAAACAGAATGTAAGTGCAGGCATGTTTAAACGCAGTACCAAGAATCATGGATTAGTAACTGAACTGTATAGCATTTATAATAATAATAATAATAATAATAATAATAATGGTGGCTAGCGCTGTTACCTTGCACCTCCAGGTCCGGGGTTCGATTCCTGCATTGGGTTTGTGTGCATGGAGTTTGCATGTTCCCTTTCAAAGGCTACACTCGATGCTGCGTGAAAACGCTATGGGAACATCTTGTCATGTTGCCGGTTGTGAA
>JAQMYJ010000038.1:25445815-25464497 GCA_030014305.1 Clarias laeviceps
TCAAAACTACATCTTTATGTAGTATACAAAATAATTAATGTTTTCTCAAATTGACTGGCCATCTCAGCAAAAACATTTTTTGAAATATGTCCATTTAGATTTGTATGAAAAATATAGTTGACTATTTGTAAAAGTAATACAAAGAATTTTTTATTTTTAAATATAACACTGATAATGAACAGTAACATTCTTTTAAACAATCACAGCTTGTGTACTTACTCTTTTTAACTTGTGAAATTAACACATCTGTGAAAGTGACAACAATTATAGCACTATTGGAATTTATTGCTACCTAAATTACCAAGAATTATACATGTTAACAAATATCAGTAAATTGAGCTAGCAATTTAACTTGAATGTGATATGTGTGTGTTGCTAGGCATCACTCAGGAAAGTGGTTCTTCTTGGCTGGTTACCTGTACAGTGTTTCCTCTGGCATTGTTTGATTTCCATTCCGATGATTCACAGATTAGCAAGTAAATCATCTTCATCTTCACTGTCCAGCTGCTTTGTCACTGAGCTGGTATCAGCAGAAGAGGATGGTGTAGCTTTAAAACTGTATGCTGCAGCTGTCCCTGGCTATTTAGACCTTATGTAGCCCCACCCCCGCACTCTACTGAGTGAAGAAGCCTGCTAAGTTGCTAAGTTGGCAACACTGATTCATCCTCTTACTTCACACACATACACATACACAAACACACACAGTGCATTTGCTTTGATTTACGAGTGTTTTGGAATATGAGCCCACTTCGGGGAATTATTATCCAAGGTTCCACTGTATAGCTTTTTGCAAAAAATAAAAAGAAAGAAAGAAAAAATTCAAACAGATATCACCAAAACTATTTTGACATTATATTTCACCATTTGTATTTTCAGTACTTCATGTAGAAACCTTTTCTTTTTCGCCTCAAATCTGTAGAAAATTGAATTGTTCCCTAAACAAGACGATTACCCACAATCCCTACAGTATACTGTATATGCAAAATGTTCATATACAGTATATCACCAAATCTTTATAGTCGCCATAGGAACGAGAACAGCAGCAGAAGATGAGTTACAAGAACAGAAATAGAGCCTCAGGATGAATCAGGCAGGTCCAGAGGGTAAGAGGAGTCAGAGCAGTAGAAGTGTGTCACGATCAGGCCCTGACATCACATCAGATAACAGGAGGACACATACATTACGACAGAGACAGAGAGGGAGAGAGAGAGAGAGAGGAAACAGATTTTTAGGTATGCTCTTTTAGCAATAACATTTTAGTTTCTTCTATATTGAAAAAATAAAGCACCTCTTGGAAGTGGCATAAGACTTTCACACTTTTTATTACACAATTATTATACTTGACCATCATCACAGTACAGTGCATAGTTTTTATAAATACAATGTTGTATAAATTAAAAGTATTTTCTTATTTTTTAAATACAGTAGTTTACTATAGAAAAAACAACAACATTCTTTAACATGAATACTACAGTCTGTAGTTTCTCAAAAATTAAACAAAGGTCCCCCAGAGAAAGCAAAAGGGAACCTGATTCTAACAACATATTTTATTATGGTTTACCAAACCTGGCTTATTCAAGTATGTAGTTTTGTTGACTCTGTAACCAATGTGGAACACAGTGGAAGCAATCGTGGCCTTCTCCTGTTGTAGCCCATCCACCTCATGGTTTGATGTGCTGTCCATTCCGAGATTTATTTATTTTTTACTCAACATGGTTGTAAAGAGCAGATGAGCTTGAGTAGAGAGTAAATGACTATCCAGGCCATTCTTCTCTTACCTCTTAAGGTACATCAAGATATTTCTACCTCCATAATTGCCACTCACAAGATGTTCCATTTATATGTTTTTTAAAGTGCATAAACTCTTGTGCACAAATGAGTCTGGTATTGATAACTACTGTATGGCATTGAGATTCATGATTAAAAGTTGGCTGGTATGGCCTGGTACTGCCTACCGCTCAAAGATTCAGTGGTGGTCTGTATTGCTAAAAACAGATTAGTCACAGAGCACTTTCTGCAAGAAAACACATCTGATAATGTTATGTCATCTTAAACAACACTTCGTCTCCTTAGTAATTGCTTCTAGTTTGTTCACTTTGCCTTTGAACTGTCTGTGTTGTGCTTCGATTTTTCATTACCGCTAGTCACTGCAACCCGTGAACACGAGTTTCCGCCAACAATTCCGTGACAGTTTCCTGACTCACCTCACTGATCGTTCATGGCTAAACACAAGCTAAAAATTTACTGCGATAAGCTTCTAACACAAGGTTGAATACCAAATCCCTCTCTAACCTTTGAGCAAGAGCACTACTTGGTATATGGAACAAGGGATTGTACTGTACACTCTAACGCACCATTTGCTACGCTTTCCATTTGGGATTCAACCCTGGGACAATTAATTAGCTGAGGCTATTCTAAAGTGGATAAAGTAGAGACATACAAAGAAACTTATAAGATTACATAAGTGCTCCAAGGGTTAATTATTTTCACCTTTTCGCTATATAGAACTGGCAAAAATGTAAAACTATTTTCACCCCAGTTTGATGAGATTTTTACCATCTTCTTGATGGTTCATTTGAATGGATGCTCTTGAATCGTATTGTACATTATGCAATGCTACATGGTTAGCTGATTGGCAGAACAGTTGTACAGATGTGTCATGTATTTAGTATACGCATCTACAATCTTTAGATCTCCGGCAAACTTAATTGGGTAATATATTTCTATATCTTGGGACCAGTTCAGCAGACACAGACTGTGGAATGTGCAATCAGTTACACTCCAATGAACTGCACTGAGCAGCACATATGGACATATACAGCTATGTGATGCCCGGGTCATTTAAAGCCCTTAGAGGCAGATGGGCTGTGGGTTAGCTAGAGGAGACAGACAGTGAGGAAGCAAATACTGGCTTAATTCCAGCTTCAAAACTAAAACTGCACTAGTGCATATTCTATTCAAAGATTTTAGCCTTCAATTTAATCTGCAATGATGTATAATATTTGCTAATATTATAGTGGAATCATTAGCATCCGTCAAGATATTTATGTTATAAGAAGAATTTTAAATGAGACATTAATAAACCTATTTTCATAATAATAATACAAAAACCCAAGATGAATGATGCATAAAATAATGATGCAAATATATTCGTGGAATGTTTAATGAACCAGCATCAGCACAGTCCTTTGTGGACACGGGTTCACATAAAACTTGTAGAGATCCCACTAAACAAAGTGGGGAAAAAAAGGATTTGTTTTCTAAACAAATCCTTGTTTAGAAAAATCTGGATAAGCAACTTACAGGACATTATAGAAAGGTAGCAACATTTACGGTACATTTTATTACTTAACTCTTAAAGATAGCTATGAATAGTTAATAGCTATGAATAACACACATCAGTATAAAAGTGATTTAGCTTCACAGTGGTGCTTTGTATGAAAGGGCCTACAGTATATGTTACTATTTCTTTAACAAGTTAACATAGGACTCAGAGGACCCCAAAAAGTGTGTCTGCTAATGCTCCAGCTGAAATACCTGTCATATACTGTAATACTGTACATTAATTTCATACTTCAAACCCCCCCTTATTTCACTCCTCCTACAAATGCCCTGTTTTAGTTTCTATGTAAATGAGCTACTCCTGACCCATCAGAGATGGGAAACAAGCCTGGGATAGGTATCTTCTTATATGAAGTTACACTTGGGGGAAATCTAATTGGCTTGTTCAATGCATTTACCTTCACACTCCAAATTTAAAGCATTTGGCAGACACACAGCGTCTTACATTTATTTCATTACACATGAAATGAGCTGTTGAGGATTTAAGGGCCTTGATCAAGCGCCCAATGGTAGCAACTTGTTGGTGCTTGGGTTTAAACCTGGTTGTATTATAAAATGAGCAAAATTCCATTCAAATACACACAATACTGTAAGCCTTGAAGCCAGATCAACTGTCAGAACTGACATGAACAGTGTCAAATAGATAAATAGATTTAAACCGTTCCAGTTTGTTCTATTTCGAAGCAGCAGGACAATAATCCAACTAGTGATGCTGTATTAGGGACTCCAATGATAAGATCAGTATGATCTTTATGATTACATTATGAGAAGTAGTGCAACCCAGTCAGAAATGTGACACACTGTGAAATCATGAAATCCCAGGAGGAAATGTACTGGTCCAGGTAGCATGGAGCATTGAGTTAGTGACGAGGTAAAAGTACGTAGTTTTTAATTCTTACTATTACTATACTGTATAGCCAAAAGGTGAAGAGAAGAAATCATGGAGGTGGTGGACAGTCCTGTAAATCTCGTAAGTTTCTCTTTATCTTTCTACTTTTTTTCCTTTTCAGAATATGAGCAGAATAAGTTCCGGGTTTCTGGGATTGATTCCCCAATAGCATTAAATGGAAAGCTATAGTGCGCTTTGTAGAGTGTACAATCCTTTGGTTCACATAGCAAGTAGTGTCTTTGATCATGGGTTAGAGAAATATTTGAGATTCAGCCTTGTGCTAGACGCTAGTTGGTGAACTAGAAGCAATTACTAAGGAGACAAAGTGTTGTCTAAGATGACCTAACATTATCAGATGCATTTTATTGCTAAAGTGTTTCTGTGACTGGTTTTGAATATGTGTTTTGGCAGGCAGCTACCCTCTCCTCTTGTAGTTAGAACCTGTGATGTGGAGTGATATATACTGTATAGTTAAACGTCTTATGCTCAGTATCATCACTTATAGAATGCCTCTTGTCCATTCAGATTTGATCTTATATGAAGGAAAATTATTATCTATATGAATAAAAGAAAAGTTTTGTATTGGTCAGAACTCAGTCATTCATAGATATCTTTATGTTTCATACATTGGAGAGCTAAAACAAGTCTTAGCTACAAGCACCAAAATCCTCAAGAAACACAAATGAAAGAGCAACACAGCAAGTACACTATAACAACTGAACCTTCAAAGATAAATGTGCAGACCAATGTATGTTTATTCTTCCCTTGGGAATTATACAACCAGTTTGTCTCATATGTTCCAAAACGGTGGTGCCCAGTGTTATGCGTTAAAATCTAAATGTTGAGTGGAAGAAAAGTTGTGAGCAGTTATGTGTCAGATTATTTCATAGCATCACAAAACTGGCTGGAGAGAATTTATTGAAACATTTGTAATACTTAGATATCTGCCTGATGTTTAACCTGCGCCACAAGTGAAATCAAAGTGGTAAAAGTGAGTAAAAGTGATGTTACAGTATGTGCAGGATTTAATAATCTACTTTAAAATAAGCTGCTAATTGCTCAATGTAAACAAACCAACAAAATGTAAACAAACCAATAGATATTAATTAGAAAAGCTAAACTGAATATGTTTACTGCGATTAGTTAATATTAAAACTCTAATAAAACTCTTTTTCCTGACGGGTACTAATGCTAGTTTATTTTTAAAGAGGACTGTTCAAAACTGTTGTTTCTGGCATTTCCTTATTTATTATTAAGTTATTGGCTCAAATAAAACCTCAATGCTTTAAGAGCTAGGAAAAAAGCCATCACTAAATAAAAAAACCCTGAATAAATCAAATAAATTGCCTCATCTACTGTAGCCCTTCCTATTAATGTTGTGTCTAGTTTACTAAAATAAATAAAGTTTTAATGTACTTAATTCTATTTTTTTTTTACCTAAAAATACCAATTTCTATCATTATTTACCATTGTTTATTTTTTTTATTGCATTTTCTTATATATTTTTTTTTACTTAAGTAGAAATTCTGTCCTTAATTTAAATATGTTGATATATTAATATTATTTTCTGTGGCAGGTGATGCCTTAGTTTTTTTTTTTATAAAACCTACTTTATTTATGTTACATTCACATATATTTTTTGTGTATAATAATACACAAAAAAATCTAGTTGAATAATAATAATAATAATAATAATAATATAATAATTATTATTATTATTATTATTATTATTATTATTATTATTTAACTAGTTTTTTTATGCAAATTAAATTACTTATTCTTAGGTAGCTAGCAGTACACTATAAACAAAAAACTGGAACTGATGCATCTAATGACAGCATATACAGAGTAATGAGTAATTAGTCATTATGGAACTGTCGCACACTACATTATCATACAAGTCAATCGTCTGAAATCAATCTTTAAATTTGAACGCTTTCCAGGAAAACCATTTGTGGCATTAGCTTGAGTTCATTTATGTTAATGTCACAGCAGGTGGCTATTACGACTACTGTATGTACACATATTATAGACAGCAGGACAGCGGGTATGATGGTTAAATGTTCCTGCAAATCCAAATTAAATGGGTAAGAACATGACAAAGCTGATTGCCAATGGGTGTCACAATACAGCTTTTCATTCAAGAGGAGTCAAAGGCACTATAAATAAAGCATGCACACAAACACACACTCAGTGAACTAATATATGCTTAACACGATGGTTTAAAATTAAACTGTGACAATATGACATCTAACATGTACCCATTGCATCCTTCAGCCACAAGGAACCCTGGGAACTCCTGCAGTGCTTGTCGAGCCGTGCTGGCTGAATTACGGGAAATTGTTCACTCAGAAGGAAAATGATGGTCAATGACACACTGCTGACAGCCAGAAGGCAGAGAAAACACCATGGTAGGACACAGCAGGAAGTACATAGTGCTTGTTTATATAAGCCGAAAAGAGTGAGAGACAGGATCGGAGTGCATCGAAGACACGCGGGCACATATTGGATTTCCGGCCTGAAACAGAAGCATGATGGAGCAAGCCCTTGAGAATGACCCGCACTTTACCTTTTTGTGTAATGTACGAAATTGCAAACGTAAAAGCACCTTTTTCAAATGCTTTCTTTGCCCAGGAAGAATTTCTGAGCAGGAACCAGCAAGGCATCTGCCAGGAAGTGCACTCCCATCTCTAACTCTAACTCCCGTCACTCTGATTATGATAATTTAATCCAAGTCAATTTAACTGACGTGATTAATCCCAAAAGCAGGGTATACATGGTCACAATGTGGGTAGTGTTGCTTCTTGTCAGCTCCAGGATCCCTAGATCACTCCTGAGCTCTGTTTACTGTAGATATCCACTTTTTCTTTTTCTGTCCTTCTGCATTTCCTCTGGGTTTTTTCCAGTTTCCTCCCACCTCCCACATCCCTGCCAGTAAGTGCTTCGGTTACTGTCTATATTGCCCTAGGTGTGAATGAATGTGTGAATCCGTGTTTGCATTCTTCCGTGGATAAAATCTGCCTTTATTCATGGCCAGTATTCCTGCGAGAGGCTCAGAAACCACATTCAGGTATATATTAAAGATAGAAGAACCCAGCAGAAATCTACATATAATTGCAAAATGTAACACAAACAGTAACCCAAGCTCAGGATTAACCCACCAGACCTTGGATTTACACCACTGTGCCTCCCACACAATGCATATTGACATTGTAAATAGCTTATTGATGTGTTGCTATCATTGATCCAAACAGATTACCAGCTTATAACATCTTTATTTAGCTTTCTGGTGAATTGTAGCTAATTGTGCATCGCTGGGATTTCCATCTTGGAAAAACAGCTCACTAAGTTCTATTTATTCTGTTCTATTTACTGTATTCTGTTTTGACAATAGGTGAGGTTTTTTATGTTTATTTTTTTTTTTTTACTTCTTTACCTTAAAAAGGATGCAGTGGTAAAATTAAAAGATCTTCACAACATCTATAGATCATTTCAAGTAAATATTTATAACTACAGGAAATAATGCTGAACATATTTGTTGACAGTAAACATGATACAACAGTACTCTATGGATCTCTTTTTTAATGTGATTAATAGCTTGATTTATTGTTAGGATACCAACTTTAAAATTCAGATCTTGTGGTTCAGTTGTTGGATGGTCCCTCAGACCAGAAATAACTTTAGTTTTAAAAATTAAAGTGTATTGATTTCCAAAAACATGGCACCTTGAAACAGAATGAATGGAGACTACTAACTTCAGGATCCAGTGCATCAATTATGTATGTCTAATAAAAATCATAACAGCAGATAAGTGTGCTCCAACCTTACCATACACAGCCCAGATACTTTCTATGTCATAAGAACAAATATTGTCCACTTTTCATTTAGGAATAAAATAGTAGTGTAAGTGTTCAAAATACATTCTGTGAAATGGTTTCTCACATTCTTCTTGTAAGGAGCAAGTAATGTTTCTTGGCTGTTTAATGGAATGGAAGTGTTTTTTTTTTTTTTTCTATTTGCAATGCAAATTCCCCAAGCATTTTAGTGATCTACCTTCTTGATTTTCGAAACCTATTTTTTCTATAAGGTTGACAGTTCAGAATTACCCATACCCATCATTTAATAATGTGTTGGAGGTTTCCTAACCCAATTCCCCAATTCCACTTATTTCCAATTTTTCCACTTATCAGATCTCTTCAGTTGTGTTTTTTTTTATTGATGCTGACTAATATCATGACTAATATTTAATTTAATTGTCAGCAATGACTCATCAAGACCTCTGGTGTGTGCTGTGGTGTCTGGCACCTGGACATTGGCCTCCATGGATCAATGCATTGTTCAAATTGGGATCTGGGGAGTTTGAAGTTCTGGTCGATGGCCTTGTGCTCTCGTCTGCCAGGCCCTGTGCACAGCAAACAGTGGCACCAGGTGTTCTGGTGCCTTTCTATCATGGCAAGCATTGACATTTTTTGGCACATTGTGCTGTATTGGCTTTTCTGTGTGATAGGACCAGACAGCTTTCCCATTACTCCACACAAGCATAAATGAGTCTCGGGTATCCATGATCCTGTCACCAATTTACTGGTATATAATCATCAATATTAATGCGTTAATGTTTTATGGTGTTAATATTATGGCTGTACTGTATATTCCACAAGTTATTCACTAAATGCTGGAGACATTTTTCATTCTTAAGATGAATATAATCAAATCAAATCAAATACGATGCAATTACAAGAAGATGGATGATACACTTGATGAATGCATCATCATTCCACTCAAACTGCAGTCTGTCAAAACGTTATAAAATTAAGTAGAGTTAAATCCCTAAATCTCCTTATAAAATATCGCTGATTATCAACGCCGGAATGAATGGCGAATTTGTCGATATTTCACGGAAGCATATATAAACTGCATATATGGAATGAAACCTGAGATAGTTACATATACACTGAATGACGCATAGCTAGTATGCGCGATCCCTTGCGCCATCTGCTGAGAGAAATGGGAATCGCAGGAAACGGCATGACCGGCGCGCAGCTGTCAGCAATTTCATGTAAATAAGAGCAAAATAGCTTTATACTGGCTTTTACTGGTGCGATTTAGAAAATGTAAGCATGCTGGGTGATTACGCTCACAGATCTAGGAAAAGTCAGTGTGAATTAAAGTATTATTCTTTTTTTTTCCCCATTGCGGTCAAATGACCGGTACTCGGCGCTTCTACTGTAGTGTTAAAAACAGTTTTCAGGTAATTGTAAAATGAGTCTATTACAAATGCTTCTGCAAAGATGGAATATGGATACACATGGTTCCATACTTTTGTATCTATTGTAAATGGCAAGTCAGAATGTAACCATTCTTTTTTTGGTTTCCTTTTTTTTTCTACATAGAGTGGTGTAAGGAAATGTAATTATTACTGGAATATCCGTCTCTTACTCATTCTCTATACTGATTATCCTGTTCAGGGTTGGAGCCTATCCCAGGGCACTCGGGGCACAAGCCGAGGTATGATCTGGATGTGGTTCCATTCCATCTCTGGGCAAAGCAGTACACACACTCACTCACACACTACAGGCAATTTGGAAAGCCAAATTAGTCTATTCTGCATGTCTTTGGATTGCGTGAGTAAACCAGAGGTATAGTAATATCTCTGGGATTTTATTTGACAAAATCAATAATTTTTCCATTTGTACACATCTGAAAACACGGCCCTGAATTTAATTTTTTTTTATAAAATGCCCAATGCTATAATAACTCACAATAAAGATATTTCATCCAGATAGAAATGAGTTGTGCTTTTTCTTCACTATCAAGAAGCACTAATTAATCACACACCAAAACCAAACTAATAAGGATGTTTAAAATGACTAAAAGTCATGCTCAAAGAGTGTTTTAAGAAAGTTATTGAGTTTTAGTGTACATCTACAGTATGTTATGGTCATGTAACCTACTAATGATCAAGTTGCACAGCTACTGTAGAATCTCTACAGCAAGCACTTAATATAAAATTCACACATGCAATTTATTAAGCACTGACCATGTACTGTATATTTATCACACATGGTCTGGAAATATTATCCCACCGAATAAAACTTATGCCGCCCCTCTGACATTGTCACACATCAGGTACTTTGGAAGTCCAGTGTAGTTCTCAGCTCAGAAGCAACCAAGAAATTAATAGAAGTTATGATAGTTGGTTTCACAGCTGTTGACCTAATGAAGTCTTTTTCCCAGCTGGGCTTGGGCATGATTGATTGAAGTAATTTTTTCTCTTACGAGTGGCTAAAGGGAAAACAGCAGTTTCCTGATATAACCTTGGTAATGCCCATCAGCTAGTTTGGCTTTGTGCACTTATAAAACAAAGAACACTTTGACAGTAGGTTTTGTTTATAAAGCACATTTTTCATTTGATTTGTCGCTCTCTGTTTTTGGTGTTAATGAGGTCCACTATATCTGTCTGAAATGTGTGGGACATAATTCACTGATAAATATACACTAAAGTTGCAAAAATAATAGACTTTTTTACTCAGCCTGTTAGTCTGGGCTGAGATTTAAAATCAGACCTCACAGTCAGGTCACAGGTACGGGGATGCATGGAAACAAAACAACTTTACTCGTTTGACATGATAAATAATTGTTTGCAACAATTGATTTTTTTCCCATTCTGCAGGTATTAGGAGTGGAATATTAATGACTATAGATCATATGTATTAATTAATAACACTTATGCAATATCACACTTGAGATGGTGCTGTTGTGCCAAAGATCTTACAGCTGTGCTGATATTTAGTATGACAGCATTACTTTGAGTGTGATATGGCGTTTATGCTACAAACAGCACTTATTATCAACAGATTATGATTTGTTCTGTTTTTTAATAAGTTATTATGATCAAATATCCTTCCAAGACTGGTGGAACTAACTAATTAAGATTGGCAGAGCTGGTAACTGACAGTCATCAAGCAATAGCTACAGTAGTGAATTAACACGGGTGAAAGAATTTTTCAATTCTTACTGGTACTATATGGCCAAAATGTAAGGAGAATAAACAATGGAGAGGGTGGACAGTCCTGAGAAACTTGAAAGACTTACTTTACATTTTCACTTATTCTGCTTTAGAATATTAGCTAACTTCCAGGTTGCTGGTTTGAATCCCAGATATTGTTAAATAGAAAGCTAATGTGCTAGGGTGTACAATCCCTTGTTCCACACACCAAGTAGTGCTCTTGATCAGGGGTTAAAGAGGTATTTGGAAATCAGCCTTGTGTTAGTTAGTTTAGTTAGTTAGTTTGGCAGCTCAAAACAACATGGACAGTTCAGAGGTCATTCAGAATGACTTAGAAGCCTACTGTTACTAAGGAGACAGAGTGATGTTTAACATGAAGTAACATTAGCAGATGTGTTTTCTAGCTGAAAGTGCATCTATGACTTCTTTCTGGTAGTGTGGACTGTACGACCTTTCTTCACTCATGTTCTCTTGGTTGTATAACTGATGAGATTCTTTCATCATGTAGTTTGATACAGTAGCAGTAAGGTTTGGTTGCTATTTAAAAGTATTCATACTATTGGAGGCGACACGGTAGTGTAGTGGTTATCACTGTCGCCTTGCACCGCCAGGGTCAGAATCTGATTCCCAGCCAGGTTCGATTCCCGCCTCTGTGTGCATGGAGTTTGCATGTTCTTCCTGTGCTTGGAGGTTTGTACTCCGGTTTCCTCCCACAGGCCAAAAACATGCAGGTAAGGTTAATTGGCGTTCCCAAAAATTGCCCATAGTGTGTGTATGTGTGTGCCCTGCCACGGATTGTCACCTTGTCCAGACTGTATCCCGCCTTGTGCCCTGAGTTTCCTGGGATAGGCTACAAGCCAATCGCGACCCTGAATACAGGATTAAGCAATATAGACAATGAGTGAGTGAGTGAGCAACAATACTGTTAGAATTATTTCATATAAAATGAGTTGTTTCTACTCTCTTGCTCTCTTCCTCATAGATCTGATATTAAGGTGTTAAATCTTTCCTGCTGCTATCTTCCTGTCTCCTCTTGCATCTGTTCTTAACGCTCCCACGATCACTTTCCCATTCTCTCTATATGTCTCTCTCTCTCTCTCTCTCTATCTCCCTCTGTCTCCTTCCCCCTCTCCACCTAACTCACCAACATCTTGTGATCTGTCTCTGGACGGACACCTTTCTGTCTTGCTCTCCTTTGATTCTTCAGGATCTCACTAGGTTCATGTTCTTTGTAGTAACATATGTCAATGGCACAGGCGTTTGGCCAAACATATAAAAACTCCATCTTTTGCTGTTAATAAACAGAGACCTTTCTGACAGACAACGTGTGTGTGTGTTTGACTGAGTCTCTCCTGGCGCCAGAAAAGCTTACCGAAGCACAGCGGACAGACCGAGCAACTCGCTTCTTCTACTACGCAACTTTAAAAACTTTACAAATACTATGCTATGAGTCATTTGTTTTTTCATACCCAAATCATGAATAAACAATACAAAAACAATAAAAAAGAATCACACAAATCTGGCTAACAAAGCTAAAAAAAACTTTCAATAGCCCTTCAGTTCTCTTTAAAGAACAATACTCAGAACTCAGAACAGAACTCACCTCCACAATCAAACCTTCCACAACATTTTTTTTAACTCTCATTTACTTTGTTTTCTTGTTTTGTACAAAATAGTGAAAATAGTCATTACCAGCAACTTTCACATTTATTTTGGTGAGAAAAAATGTATTAAGGTAACAGGTGGGTGTACTTTGCCAGGGATCATGTCAGATGAAAAACTGTGTACGGTGTAAACCCTGTCTGCAAGTGCTCATGCAGTGCTACTTTCATAAAACAACAGATTGCATGTGATAAAAGTTATGTATCTGAGATTTTGAAAGCTTTGTAGTATCAACTAAGCATTTATGTTACCGTTTTCATAGTTTAAAAACTGCTGCATAAATACAGAATTTTATTTACATTGCACAAAGCAGATCTGCAGATATCTGAATATACACTGCCTGGCCAAAAAATGTCATACACTTTAGGATTTCATTAGACCCCCTTTAGCTTTGGCACAATGTGTAGCCAATTTATGTGTGAAAATCATTTCTTATTTTCCCAGAACCACTCTGTCACAATTTGAATCCTAGAATATGTTAGTGCCAGCATGGAAGAAAAATGCATTGATGGGATAACCTGATCAGCACATTCAGGTCATCAGCTGACTTATACAGTACACTGCCATATAACGTTGCTGAGTCTAGACCAGACTAACTGAAGCAACTGAAGCAGATCATAACACATTGTACACTGCGCACTATGCATGATAGGTGCATCACTTTATGTACTTCCCTTGTTTCCCTGATGTCTCCATTGCTCTTAAATACAGTCAATCTGGACTCATCATTTATTATTATTTTTTTTAAGTAAAACATTTTAAAATTACCATTGAATAATTATTACAAAAACAATAATAATAATAATAATAATCATCATCATCATCATCATCATTATTATTATTAATATTAGTAGTAGTAGTAAGGGTATAGTTTAATATTAAATTTTATTAAATGCAGCTTTGTCCTTGATAATCTACAGCCTCACAAGAATGTGTCTGTCCTGAAAGTGGCACAGTACAACTTACAGTATGGAAGTTTACTTCTATGGAGTTTCATTTATGTCCTGGAAACCTTCTCTCTCTTTGCATCTTCTTTGCATATTCCCTTTTTCTGAAATGCATCAGATCTGGCTGTGGTTGATACATAATGGCTCATTTTAAGCATAAAATGTATTTAAACCACCTAGTTTCTGTTCTCTCCATGTGGCTTCTTTTCATCCTGCTGATCAAAGCCAGAGATGCTTCAGATAGACAATGATCCAAAATGTAGTCGACACAGCATGGAGAGCTCAGGAAGCCTCTTCAATGTTAGACTCTGATAAAAAGAGTCTGATGACACATGCTCCACCATGATTTCCATTATCTTATTCTCACTATGGCCATGCTTTATTATTTAAGTCCTACATAAATAGACAAAAGAACATGAAGGGGGACATCATGGACTTGAGGCTCAGTTCGAATAGACTAAGCGATAACATAACCTTGGTAAGGCATGACGATTTCACATTTATGGACAATAAATCACTTTTTGTTTTAATTTAATTCCTTACAGAGAAATTGGAACCTTAAGAACAATGGGAAAATGAACAATGCACAGCTCTTGCAGTCGTTCAAAGCCACCGTTTATATACATCTTATATATCAGTATATACAGTGCTCATTATTTACCATATGTTTACATGTAGAGGAAGCACATTTACACTTTCATGTCAGTACTGTTTGAGTGACACCTAGATTTGGTGCATTTATTTAAATAACTTTAAGCATTCTGCAAACATGAAATAAAAATAAATCCATATCAAGTCTATTGAAGTATAAAAGTGTTGGCAAGATAATGTATTTACCTAATGTTTATCCAGCGAAGCATCTTTGTGTGATAGTCCAGCTGTGTGAATTGGGCCATTGTGACATGGAGCTGTGGGCTGTGAAATGCATCAGGGAATATCCAGCTGTGAAAATGTTGTTCCCAAAGCAAAAGCACAAATATGCCCTTAAAATAAACGAAACCTATATGCCAGCCAGATGATATTTATCTACATTATTTGATGAAGATCTCTTATTCCATGTGATCTCCAAGTGTTCAGGTTTCTTTTCCCAAACTTACAGTTCAAACTTATGGACTGTACACTAAGAATGTCACTGATGTTGTGATGAATTAAAGGGTGCTGTGTGTCTACAGCTAATGCAGTGATCATCTAAACTTCTTTATAGACATTTTTTATATGTTTATATGTCTATGTCTATGATTTGACAGTTTATTAGGTACACCGGAATGGAGTAAATAGACAATTACTGTTGCTAATTTTCGAGACCTTGTTGGTTGACCTTGTTGGTGTTTTATTCCCTTTTTTTCACAGCCCTATTAAATGCTCAGTTTTGATTGGTCAGAAAATGTTAATTAATTTTCTATAACAGCACCTCTAACAACAGTCCCATCCTTGAAGCAAATGACAAGTTTATATTAATGCACCATAATAATAATAGTTAAAGCAATATAATAATAATAATAATAATAATAATAATAATAATAATAATATACTGTTGCTTTTTTAGTACTATCTCACACAAGAAGATAACAGGGCACTTGATAACATGACAAGCTGCTTTTTTTTAAATAACTACAATAAAGGAAAAAAAGAGAAGCTGATAAGTGAACAACAGTTCAGTACAGCTGTTATACTGTGATAATATAGACTTGTTTCACACCTTTTATACAATATTACACATAAAACTGTAAGCATAGAAAATACAACAGTAATTAACTTTGGGATAGGAACTGTAACTCTGCTTAATTTCAGGCCTCATCCTCCATAACAGCACATTAGATTGGGTTTTATTTCTTATATAGGTTTTGCAACCTTTATCAATTTATCAGTGTCAAATTCTAACCAAAGAAGCATTTTTAGGTTAGAAAAAAGCATTGTATATAATTTGTACTTTGATGTCATGTGTGTCTGGATAATCAACTTTTGGCTTGTCCTCAAAAGGCGTTTTGGAGGTGCAAAACAGAGAAATCCGGATTCTACCTCATTCTTGTTCTTATGACTTTTACAACTATATTTTATTTGCACCTACTCAATCACTGCTGATGATATGTTACTAATGCATTAGCATTAGCACTGAAAGAAATCACTTACTCATCATCTGTAGCACTTTATTCTGTATTCAGGGTCACAGGGGGCCTGGAGCCTATCCCAGGAGGCTTAGGGCACAAAGCAGGGTCCACCCTGAACAGGGTGCCATTCACACACTATGAGCAATTTGGGAACACCAATTAGCCTAATCTTCAGATCTTTGGACTGTGGGAGGAAACCAACCAAGTACGTGGAGAACATGCAAACTCCATGCACACAGAGACAGGAATCAAACCCAGACCCTGGAGGTACAAGGTGAGAGTGCTAACCACTACACCACCGTGCCACCTCTGAAAAAAAATCAACGCAAATGAAAATATAACTTCTGTAATCACTTTATATGACTGTTATTGACTAGTTAAATTACTTTAAACTATGTGCTGGAAACTGCTCAGCCCCATCTTTATTTTGTTTTGTGTATTTTTTATTACTACTGGTGGTGCTGTTTTTCATGGTTCCATAAAATCCAAAATTTATTTGCTTTAAGACATTTGTTAACAGTAATTCTGCACCAGTGTCTTTGAAAATTTGACACGGATGACAACATTTTAAACTTATACTGTACCTGTTTTTCTTCTTGTTTTAGAACACAAGTCTTATCCCTGCTACTGTAGATCTACTCTGTGTCTGCAAAAATTACATCTTAACAAATGATGATGCTTTTAATATAGTTAAATTTATCTAGGGTTATATAAGACAACACTATACCAGGTATAAGGGGAGGAACATCAATTGTTGATTATTATAAAGTAAAAGTAAATCTGCTAATAGAATAATAACATTTTGAACTTAAAATGAGTAAACATGACTAGATGCGATATAATAAACTTATATTGGGGTTAATGTAATCTTATCAAAAGAAATATAACATTAATTTGGATATATTAAATATATATTAAGATGTCATTTTTTTCATAATGTGTTTATACCCACTTCCTACAGAACTGACCTTTATGATACAGTAGGTGAATGCAGGGGGGGGGTAGTCTATATCTATAAATAGATGTTCTGCTGGATAGATCATTAGGTCAGCAACAGCTAAAGGTCTTGACTTCTTTCCAGGTTTCTGCAAACGTGCCTTCAGGAAATATTGCATTGATAAAAGATATAAGTTTTGCAAAAGCTGGTTTGTTAATATTGGGGGCGGGGATTAAACATCATGAACAGCTCTGATTATTTAAAGAGATATTCTGTTCATTTTGAAGTGTCCCTCTACAAAAACAAGAATTATATATTAAAAAAATACCTTAAAATGTTAAACACTGCACACCTGTATTATTTGAAATTTACTTAAGTTTACTTGCTTGCTTGCACAGTAAATGTCCCTGGCTTTGTGATATCTCACAGCTAAACCAACAGATAAAGAAGACCACACATCTGCTTTCATAAAGTCAAAAGAACTGTCATGGGGCTTTAAGATGAAGTTTTAAGGAGGTAAAAAACATGGAGAGGTTCATTAAAACATAGCTTTGAATCTTACTTTGTACTGTTAAATAGCTTTTTTTCTTGGACTTTTTCCCCTTTGTCCAAGGTGAGCCACAAGATCTAGCACAGGTTTTATGCAAGATGGCCTTCCCCTCCCATTTTCTAAAACAGATTGGGACCAGCAGTGCATGTAGTGGCTGGGTTGTATGGGGCATAGGGTTAAGGATCTTGCCCAAGGACTCAACAGTGGTGACCTGGTGGCGGCAGTGTTTGAACTCCTGACCCTATGATCAGCTACCTAGAGCCTCAACTGCCTGAGCCACCAATGCCTCAGGGAAACTCCTTGTGCAAAGTGCAGATACTCCTGAAATCAGGCCATACTGAGTGCTTCAGTGTCCAAAATGCCAGGTACAACACTAAAGGAGTTACAAACCTTACCGACTGAAACAGGAGAGCATTTGCAGACATCAACAATATCATAAAGTCTCTACAGACCCAGCCTCTGTGACAGAATGACCAGAAGGACTATGTTGGAAAAAACAAAAAATATTTTGTGGTCTGATGGGACTTAAGTTAAAGCATACTATTTGCCACAAACCAAACACAGCACAACACCCAGGTAATCAGGTAGTACAGTATAAAGAAATTGTTTTAAAAAAAACCTGTCTCAGCCAGAACTCTGCTTTTTGAATGAATATGTTCCAGCATGACTATTTTTTTTGCAGTACTATGTTTTCAATATGTGTAAGGGGTGAGGTTTGTGCAATATAAAGTAATGTATCCTTTTTCAGCATAACTTAGCAATATGATGAACTGAATTTTATTTTATTACAGTTTGACGGAGCAAAAAATATATATATAAAAAAGGTTCAATTGGGAAAAAATAGAACAAATACATACAGTATAATCACATAATTCTATGGTTGTTTTCCACTTGTTTCTATGACCAAAAAATAATAGTAATATTTGCATTTTGTGAGTTCTATATTTTTGCAATATCATTCACATTTTCTGGGAACAGTTAAAAATGGTTTAAAAGTAATGATAACTTTGGTTCTACCGGACAAATCTGAAAACCCAAATGCACAATTTGATTTCTGAAGCCTCCCCAATGACACACACACTAGTCCTCTATATAAGCAGTTTTTTTTTAATTATTAATGAATTCATTTATTTATTTTTATTTGTCATTGACCAATTCTGGGATTTAAGGGTTAAAAACCTAGTTTTCTGTTTGGAAGTTAAAACTTTCACTCAAATCCACCAACTTTCACTGTGAAGTTG
>JAQMYJ010000038.1:25469587-25487947 GCA_030014305.1 Clarias laeviceps
TTCCATATGTGTTATTTTATAGTTTTGAAATCCCCAGTATTGTTGTAGAATCTAGAAAATAAATCACTAAACAAAAAAAAGAAATTTGCAAGTGTTCTAAAACTTTTGAACGGTAGTGTACATATTTAATGTTTGATTTACAGCCAGCACTACTGCAAGATTTACAGTTATACCATCTTCTATCTTACCTTCTAAAGATACTGTACATATAATTCAATGTCCCAGTGCTGTTATGCTCTGTGCTGTTATTATCAGATCACTTGGTCGGAACTAAAGGCAGCTTTTTTTTTGTTTTTTTCTCTCTTCAAAGAAGAGATCTAAAACAAATGAAATCAAGAATCCAGCAGCATGGTTTTAAATGTGTCTAATACTATGCAAGCTTTTATTTATTCCATAAAGCTGTTGAACCTTCTGAACTTTCCATGAACAGGGCACACTAGGTCCAGATTACATCATTTACATATTTTATTTTTGACAAAAGGCCATTCCACTGAAATAAGTAGTCAAGACTTCACTTCACAGGCTAATAAACATAACAAAAAGCTTAAAAATGAAATGTTATAGATTTTTGTTACTACTGCATTATGAAAACAACCCTCACCCCTCTGTTTATGCTTGTGGAATCCAATTTAAAAAATCAGTTACTTTCTTACTGTGTTCAATTTGACTTTTAAATGTCACCTTTCCCCTAATGAATTTGACTACTGTACAGTACATCTCTACTTTTAGTTTTTTTTTACTTAATTTTTAAACATCACTCTAGTTCTCTATAATCATGTATTTAAAAAGTCATACAATTTTACAGCTTTATTTATTTATTTATTTATTTACTGACAGTTTCAAGGAGTTTAATTAACTCCTACAAAGTCTGGTGGAACTAGTGTTGAGCTGGTGAGTGATAGTTTGCTTCAGTCTTTGCCGTACCACCCTACTTAAATCCATGCTTACAAATGACAGTTAGTGTAATTACCAATTATTAGTATACCAATGACGCAGAGTGATACATATAGTAAAATGTCCCAGTGCTGTTATGCTATATATCACCACTCACCCCTATCCCATCAGATCACTTGGTCGGACCTAAATGTTGTATAACAGGAATGAACAAAATGCTTTTTTTTTTTTTTTCAAGGACAAATATTCATGAATCCAACTGTGAAACAGTGACCACTAAAGTGTACTTATTATATTAATTTATGATAATTTTTATCAAAGAATAAATAAATAAATAAATAATACTCGTGTTTTTCTCAGTTACAATTTTCACCTCCCCTATTTTTAAATGATGAGAACAATTTTAAAATATCAATAGGAAAAAATACACAAAGCTTCGATTTTAAATCCTTTTAGAGGCTGGAAAAAAACCTTTTAAAATACCATGATTTTTCAAGCATTTTCAAGACAGCATAAATCCTCTCAGATTTGCCAATTAGTTCAGAATCATTCAGTTTTATAGGTGAACAGCATCTGCTACTCTAATCAGATATTAATATAAGTACCAGTCTTCCATTTCTTGTCCTACTTCTCTAAAAGAGGTCCTTATTTCCTAAGTGATGATGTGAGTTGCATTCTAAAACGATAATGATATAAGAACTAATCTTCTTCATATTTGTTCCCTAATAGTTTATGAAAATATTTGGTCTTAGATGACGTTCTGCCTAATGCACACAATGTTCTTTACTAATACTGTCATTTGTGTATATTTCTAAATCCATGGTTTTTGCCAAACTGTGGATTGTGGTTGGGAAGAGTTTTTGTTCCCATGGTTACCAGACAGTCTGCCTCCTCGCATGCACAGCAACTGTCAGTCGAAGATTTGAGGATGCCTCAAATCAGTGTTGTTCCAACTGAGCCTTATTTTATGTGTCAGTGCAAAAACATGGCTATGTTTTCTAAGAAAATACTAGTTCAAAAACAGCTCAGTTTTCTACCAGCATTGCCCAAACATGGCTTTTTCAGGACATGGGGTAATGTCGGTGTGTAGACAAAACAGAGACATAGATATAGAACTCTTTCATTTTGCTTTTGCTAAACAGGTAAAATTTATGGCTGCGTGTGTGAACGTTTGGGAACTGATCTCACTTAAAAAGCAAATCTCATGCAGTGGCAGCAGTGCAAGCTGGGCAACTTAAAAACCCATTTTTGTAATTTCCTTTGATTTACTACCTAATTCAAGAGATGTTCTCCATGCAAAGCCATACCCAAAGGTTCTTCCTTAATTTACCATGTGAAAGTGGTGGATCTATTCAAAATAAAAAAGGGAGACACTGATGAAGTGAGTGATCTAGAGACTCCTGTGATCTTCAAAGAAAAGTTTAAAAGCCTAAGTTCACTGGATCCTTCTTGCCATAAAAATTTGAATCAATATGTAAAACATTTTGGTAAAATCTGCACCCTGGTGGGATGAATCGCTTTCCTGGTGAGATAAGTCACCGCCTGGATTTAACTAAGCAAATATAGTAGGTAAGAGCCTTCATTACACAATTATTGCAGTGATTAATATGTTTCAGCTGGCAACAAATTATTTACCCTTAACTGATGCAGTGAGTAGCTTCTCATTTTCAAAAACCATGTCAGAAGATATTATTGGCATATTCCAAGATGACAATGCCAGGATTCATTTAGCACAAATTGTGAAAGAGTGGTTCAGGGAGCATGAGACATAATTTTCACACATAGATTGGTTACCACAAAGTCCAGACCATAACCCCATTCAAAATGTTTTGGAATGTGCTGGGCCGACTCTCCTATCATTAATACAAGATCTTGGAGAGAAATTAATGCGACTAATAAATGTTATAAATATAAATGAAATAAATGTTGTGACAGTCCACCAAAATTTTTGTATGTGACTTTTTTGTATGTGACTTTTGTTTGGTATATTTCACAGCAAAGGTTGCAGTAAGTGATACAACTTGCATAATGTGGCAATAAATCAATTACTATGCAGCCATCATAACACACAAGACAGAGATGCATTCTGTGTCTTGGAGAGGAACGTATTTTGGTTTGAAAAGAATTTGAAAAAACTGTGGAGGAAATGTATACAAAAGAGTCAACTGGTACTATAAGTTTCTATATCCATAGTAAAATGAATGATATATTGACTTGTAACCTGAAACACTGCTCAACAAGTAGAAGCCACTTCCCCAAAAACAACCTGCACATCGACAAAGATCTTACTTTTTAAAGTAATGGCACCTGGTCTAATGGCATAGAAATATAACTGTTTAAACATAATGATTGGAGGTAAAAAGATTGTGGGGGTGCTTTGCTGCAAGAGAGACTTGTGCACATCATGAGGAAGAAAGATTATGTGGGAATATTGAAGCAACATATCAAGGAAATGTCTTCAAATGGACAATGACCCCAAGCATACTTCCAAAGTTGTTGAAAAATGTCTTAAGGAAAATAAAGTCAAGATACTGGAATAACGCTGATATAAACTTTAAAGTTTAACTAATATTTACTAATATTAATAAAGAATAAGCTTAGTTTAGAAAGTAATACTAAGGAAGTTACTCATCCTGGCATTGGCACTAAAGAATACCCCAAAAAACATGTACATTAATTATATTAACAATGCTCAGTGACATCACTAACATCTGGAATGTCTCATTTATGTTTAATCTTAAGTGAAAGATTTATATCTCCATTGTTTGCTTTAAAGCTAATTACAATACATTAAACAAGTTACAGGATATTTAAGCAGGTAAATAACTACAGAAAAGTAATTAAAGTTCAATTTAGTACTTAAAGCTCTGTCGGACTACTTGACACTAAAAAATAATAGATCTCATTCATTTTGACACAACATTTTCACCATCTCTGGCCAACGCCAAGACAGAGGAAGTGAGGAGAAATTGTGTTGTTGCTTTTGTAATGACAGAGCTCAAGGCTGAAGACACCATCATGCGAGATATTACTGAAATTCACACTCGCCTATGTATCACCGCCGACAGCTCATAATCATCACACTTTGTGAAGTGAATTGTTAATCACTCATAAGCAACACTGTGTCCATTCGGATAGGCTTTTGTGTTCATGCAGCACATGTACCCTGTATACCAAATAATACTAAGTGACTTAATAATTATGGACAATTTGCATGCTTAATGTCTTGTATCTGTTGGCTGGGTAACTCATAAAGTTGTGGCTGCCATCAGTACAGTAGATGGCTTGGATTCAGCACCACTCTGTGATATCTTTATATCAGAACTGCTAATCTGGTCTTTCCTTCCTCTTGATCTGTTTAAACTGGCCCTTGTCTATAAGAAAACAGATGGACACACAAATGAGCCATGCAAGTGTTCACACTGTCAAAAGTAGAAAAAAAAGTGATCTGTTTTCATAAGCGGTTTCCTGTGCCAAAGAAATTTCTCACCACCTAATTAAAAAGTGGGAAGAAAATGCATCATCAGTTTTCACATGATTAAAGCATTCTTTGTTGATTGTTTGAGAAGATAATCTCCAGTGAAAGGGACCAGAATTTGTAGTGGCCTGTTACAGGTTGTTATATAAGAAATAAAATTTGAGGGGGATTCAAGTCAAACCAGGACTTCAAATTGTGCAGAATACGAGAACACAGTTATGAGAGGGGCGGCACGGTAGCTTAGTCACCTTGTACCTCCAGGGTCCGCGTTTGATTCTCGCCTCGGGGTCTGTGTGTGTGCGTGGAGTTTGCATGGTCTCCCCGTACTTGGTTGGTTTCCTCCAGGTACTCAAATTTTCTCCCATAGTCCAAAGACATGCAGATTAGGCTAATTGTTGTTCACAAATTGCACTTAGTGTGTGTGTGTGTGTGTGTGTGTGTGCCATTTGATGGATTGGTACATCCCATCCAGGGTGTACCTCGCCTCGTGCCTTAAGCCTCCTGAGATAGGCTTCAGGCCCACCACGACCCTGTATACAGGATGAAGTGGTATAGATGATGAGTGAGTTATGAGAGTAAAAACAACCTTTATTTGTCTATACTGTATAATCTCCTGCTATACTAATGCACTTATTAAATTACATTAGATTAGAAAATTCAACTTTATTGACATTGTGCAAAGTATATGTGCACAGCCAATGAAATGCAGTAAGCATCTATCCAGAAGTGCATAAGTGGCCTCTTTACACTAAATAACAAATGTAGCAAATTAAGGTATGGGATACAAAGGTGAGAGTGTCTTACACTATGTACAGAGGGTGCAGTAGGTAATAAGGATATGATATATGTGGCAATAACCAGTAAAACTGTGGAAACATTGATTGTGCAGTGGAGAGGGCATGTCAAGAAGATACCATGCTCAGCACAGTAAATACTATGCACATATATGAATGTGTGTATGATACAGTATATACAGAATAAAGTTGGGTGAAATATAGAGTAGTGCAATGATAACATAGATTATTGATGGTGCAAAGATGCGTAGTGCATGAGGCAGTGCAATATACTGTAGACTGAAAGTGACAGTGAAGTAATGTTTAAATTAAATTCCATGATCGGCTGAAAAGCTAGCATTTCACTGCTGCTTGGAAACCATGACGGTAGAAAGTTTTCTCACTATGCCGGGGCCAAGATCGGACTGCCTGCTTCACATCTGAAATGCTGGCCTCCCAGGAACTCCTTTAATGGCCCAAACATGTAGAAATCTCTTGGATCAAGGTCAGGACTGTCCCTGAGTTTCTGTAATGTGCAAGTGATATGGTGGGCAGTATGAGGTCATATAAAAACAACGAGCCATTAAAGGAACACTAGTGAAACCCTGGAAGTGTGTTAGTGTATGAGGGTGATATATAAAGAAATAAAGGTACTCTCATAGTTGTGTTCTTCATTCTGCACACTCAAAAGTTTTGGTTTGACTTGAACGATCCCTCATACTTTGTGTGTGAGTTTGTGTGTTTGAGTGTGTGATATGGTCCCATGTGAAACTTTTGCCACCCCAACATTAAATTGCTTTGAATGAACATTTGAATTACGTTTTTTTTTTTGTTGATATATTAATGAAATAGAATTAGTTTCTGTACCTACAAATGGAATATTCTTTAAACTATGCTTTGTTAAATAACCTTTTTTCTATTACATCTACTGTAACCATTAGTTTCACGGTTACTATGACATTTACTATTAATGGTAATCATTTGATTACCTAAAACCAGTTCTTTATTAAAAGCTCTTAGATTTTAACTTAATACTGACACACTAAGACACACTAAGAGACTCTAAAATCTATGACAAAGTCATCCTAAAATACTATATAACACTCTTCATACAAATGTAACATGAGGTTGCTAGATTATCTGAGGGTTCTTTCTGCTGGCACTTCAGCCCACTACTTGGCTCACCTTTAAGGAGGTGAGCCAGGCTAAATAATAGTGGAGTCCAGTTTATCTTCAGGATATACTTCAGAACATAGTAATGAAATATTATGCATGGTCAAATACACATTATAGTATTTAGTTTAAAAAAAAGAAAAGAAAAACATCAATATAGCCCATTAGACACTCACTTGATATCTAGTTCCAATATTTAACCATACAGAACAGAAACCATTGTTGTACAAAAGAATCCTTAAAGGATTTCAATTAGAAATACAACAAAACAGATAATTAGAACATTTAACTCCAATCCCTGTCGAAGCGCAAATAATCCTTAACTGTTTAAACAACATTTAAGCCATTTTTTGTATACACTCTATGTTCTTACTGGGTATTGGGTACTTACTGGGTAACTTATAATGAGTTCTGGGTACATGCTTTTTTTTTTTTTAAAGTTCTCTGAATGATTAATTGTTCCATCTTTCTAAAGAAGTTCTATAAAAAAAATAAAATAAAAATTAAGGGGAACCCTACTGTGGAAATGTTTATATACAGTAGAGCTACTAAAGTAGACAATCCCATAACAGGAATGATAAGATAGATGAATATACCCTTGGTTGTTGGATCTGTCTCCACCAACCAAATCTTAACCTATTTGTTCTAAATGACTAGTCTTGAGGACAAAATTGGGGTGGCAGTTGGGGTAAGACGATTTATTTAACCACCCTGTGCCATCTGCATGACCATAACCCTGAAATGCATTAGCCAAATGAATAAGTGGAAATACAAATGGTACCCAGTCTGGTGTGTATTGGATGGCTGTGGTTGAGGTCAGTAGTCATATGTGTCACTTTTGAATCATGCTTTGTTAAGGCAGAAAAATGCCGGCACAATATTGAGACTGTGGGTTGGTCACTGAAAGTTAGTGTTTATTCTGAATGCCTCACCATGTTACTGCTCTCTCACATGTCTATGATGGTCCAAGAGTGTGAATGTGCCCATTCCACAACTGCTCCGTCCTTTTTTTTCTTTCTGGCTGTCTAATGTGAAACCTTTGTCATCCTTCCTTGATGAACTACATAGATTGTAAGGTGCACTAGGTGTGCTAGGTTTCCAGAAACATAATTTTCATTAGAGGCCAATCACTGATAAATATTCCCCTGCAGTCTGTATCATCAGCTGTAAATCAAGGGGTCTGTTGTTCTGGCTTTAGAGCTTAGTACTTGATGGAACAATTGATTAAGGATTAATTACCTTGCACTTGTGTATGCATTATTCATGAGCACAAAATCAGATGTTTGAAACAATGCAATGAGGCTGCTAGAGGTGATAGCTCAGCACAAACTCTATTAAGAATTACAAAGATAGCAGAAATGTAGCTGTTTCTAATCTGAAGAGATGTATTTGAGGTCTTGACTGGTTATATATTCTGTTGCAAGGTTCCAATTTCCTTACACTTCCCAGGGAGTGGGTGAGGGGGCTGCGGTGACAGGATTTTTGTTGCCAAGCCTAGAAGGTCAATCTAAGCCCCCCTCCTTTGTACCCAACTGTTTGAGCACCTATTATAGAGCAATCAGATTGCTTGGCATAACTGTGAGATATAGTTTCTCTAGCAAGTCCTGGGTTTGCCTCAGAGATCTCTGTTTAGTGCTATTGCCTTATCTGACCAAGGAGCCTTCTTGTAAAGTAATGTTAGACTTTATGTTAAAAAAAAAAAAAATAATCACATACCATTATGCTTATTTTTATACTTAAATATGTAAAATAAGAAAATAATGGAGTACAGATGGAGACAATGATTTATGAAGAAATTTTTAGGTTCCTGTTGGTTAGGTTCCTGTTGTGCACTGGGGCAGCTCTGCCCTCTCAGGGCATGGCTCAACAAGACTGCTGTGGTGTCTGACTTTGGGCACGGTGGAGCCTCCATGGATGGGACTTGTTTTTTCGGTATATTCCATGGATGCTCGATCGCATTGAGATTTGGGAAATTTAGATTCAGGATCAACAACTTTGAACTCTAAGACCCATATGCAGCAGGCTGTGATGCACTGAGTGTTCTAATACTGGACCTTTCCATCATAGCTAAAACTGTGCTGCAATGGCTTTTCTGTTGGATTGAACTGGACGGGCTGGCCTTTGGGTCATAGACGTGCTTTGGGTGCCCATGATCCTGTCACCAGTTCACTTGTATATACAGTAATTGATAATCACTGTTATTAATTCACTTATCACTGGTGTTAATGTTGCAGCTGATCAGGGTATAGCCATTAAAAAATACTAAGCATACTATATAATGCTTCTGTCTGATATTTCCATTTCTGACATGCTGTACAGTATGTGCTATCCCATACTGCGGTGTGTTCAGCAGCACTGTTATTTCTACCACCAGGCAGGTGTTATCCACAGAAGTTATTTTAGTAACTACAGACAAGTTTGAAACATTTTGTATGGTGCATTGCTGAAGAAATGAAACTTCTTTTGTAGGTGTGTGTTAGATGAATTTCTTCTTTTTTTGTTGCAGGAAGCCACAAAAAGAGCCTCTGTCTCCTTTTCTATGCCTTCCTTTGCCTACAAAATCCTGTGTATGAAAAAGTCTGCATGGAAAAAAGACACATAATTTCTTATTTATCCAGTATGCTTGATATGTTTTTTTGAGTTATGAGGAAGACACATATCCTAAAATGCCCACATAAGCTCAGTCAAATGTGTTGCTCTTCTCAGAGACTATTGTCAAGCTCTTCACTGAACGTAAAAACCCTGTAAAGGTACAGTACAATACTGTGCAAAAGAACTGAGTTTTAATCTGTCCTGTTCTAGCTAGCTGGCTAATTAGGTCTCCAAGTTAGCTAGTTAGTTTTTTTTGTTAATTTTTGTTGTCATGTCAATCTGTCTTGCCTCAACTAGCCAGCTAATATGGTTTCTTAGTTAGCTAATATGGTTAGCTAATATGGTTTCTTAGTTAGCTAATATGGTTAGCTAATATGGTTTCTTAGTTAGCTAGTTAGTTTTTGTTAATTTATGTTGTTAATTTATGTTGTGTGTAGCACCTTGGTCCTGGAGAAACATTGTTTCATTTCACTGTGTACTAAACTGTATATGGTTGAAGTGACAACAAAAGCCTACTTGACTACTTGATTGGACTTGACTTGAACCATCCCTCATTTCTCCATATTTTGCTTCCATATACTGTAGCATTCCATGTATTTTCTCATTTAGTCTTGATGAATAGTTCTCCAGGTTTCTTGAAGGTTTCTCTGTCTCTCTTTTTTCTATCCAGTCCCTGTACCAGACCAGATTCAGAGAAATGTTTTTTGTTTGTTACACCACACAATGATGTATCACTCAAGAATCACTCAAGCATAAAAAAAAAAATCTAACATAAGGCATGAACCATTGAGAAACATGATCCGGTGGGTGATTAGTATACTGGTGATTCTGAATGATGAGTGGTTAGAACGTTGGGAGGTTGCTGCTGAGGTTGTTACATAAACAACATTTTTTTTTTCATCTTTCGCCACTTTGAAGTAAAAGATATTTGTTCTCATTTCCTCAATTTAATCTGCACAATATAGTTCAATATGACATGATGAAATGTGGACTGGCTCAAGAATTTTGCACCAATTTGCACCAATTTGTCGTACTTTTACACCAGTATTCAAGACTATACTTTCGACATAGTCAGGATTTACTCTGTATGAATCAGAGAACAATCCAGAAATAAATCCAGCTGCAGTGCATTATTGCATTAACCTGACAGATTAGAGGAGGGGGGGGGGGGAGCTGAAGCAGGAGAAGTATCTACGCACATATATAAACACACAATGTGAATACCCCCCACAGAGTCCTTACCTCCTCTTTTCTCCCTCCTCTCTCTTCCCTTCCTCTGTCCTTCCCTCTCTCCCCTCCTTTCTCATTTCTTTGCCACAGCCCACCCTGCTACAAGCTGTAATGGTACAGGCCATTAGCAAGACCATCTCAACTGGTAGAGGAGGGGGGGTCCTCAGCCTCAGCGAGGAGGCGAATTTGGATCCACATAAACACATTCGCAGATGTCTCTCCATGCGTTCTGACAGCCTGCCTCCGCCACAGCCATCTCACTAATCACAGAGCGAGAAAAAAGGACACAGAGGGCAAGCATCACCCTGTCGTGCCTGCTTCTCGCCTACATCCTTCCTTCATTAGTCTTTAGTCGTGAGAGGCGTGGAGAAAGAGAGTGCGTGTATGCCAGAAGAGGACAGCAGGAAGATACGCCGGCAGCTTACGTCCTCGAGCATCAGATTATTGAATCCTGCTTTCCTCAACGCTGGACTCTGAACATTCACAGCAGGAGAGAAATAAGGTACACGATTAGAATGCAGTCTTCAGTTTGAAAGGAAACAAAGGAAGGGAAGAAAAACAAGCTGGAAGAAGAGGAGATGGTTTGAATGAATGAGGCAGTATGTGAAAGGAGTAGAGCTTGCTTGAACAAGGTAAGAGAGCTTTTCTTTCTAGCTGTGATATATAGTTAATACTTAATATTCAAGTCAAAAAATGTGTAGCACTGAATACGAGGATAGATGTTACGCTCGGAGTCTCCTGCCACTGTTATAATGAAGTTCACTGGAAAATGAGCCTGACATTTGTTATGGGCTGCTGACGAGGACCTTAAGCCTGGAGAGGAGAAATGAAAGATTGTCTTTTTTGAAGCTGCACACAAAGCATGGATGTATTCGTAAAGTAGACTTGTGTACCAGCTGGAAATAATCATGTGCACAAATCTGCAAGTCAATGCAAACTACGTTTGGATTTAACACGTGAATCTTTCCAGTATGCACAATAAACGATCACATACTAAATCCAAATCAATTAAGGGGAATCTTATTAAGACGTATTCATCACTGAGATGAAGAAGTTTTGTCTTGAGATGACGCACAAACTGTACAGTAATGACGGCAAACTGACATCACTGTCATCACATCTGCATCCTTAAGAAACATTTGAAAGGTTGCACGGCTGCACAAAATATTAACTGAAAAACTGAAAAGATTAAATGTACAATTATTACAGATTCTCTGCCCTTCCCCCAGTGTGTCCCAGAGAGAACACACTTCTCAACCCAGAGAACAAAGCCCAGGGAACGATACAGTATATAAGATCTGACGTACTAGATCTGCCGTCTCTTATATGTAAGGGATGCTGATACACCTAAGCTGCAAAGCTCTTGATTATCAATCCGGCTATGATCTTTTGATTACTATCTGGCCTGTGACATCTGTAATGAATCCTTTCAGCATTTCATTTACTGTATAATGACACATTCCCTAGAATTAAAAACCTGAAGACTGAATTCATTATAAGGATTGTCGGAGCCATTTTTTTTTTTCAGGGACGCAAACATAATTGGGGAAAAAAAACTGCTGGTTGTTGTTGCACAGCCAGAAGTTTGGGTCAGAATGTTTTAAGCAACTCTGGAAGCCATGGGAGAGAATTACTCATGGTGGGATCGATGCCATTATGACTTCAGCTATGACACTTAAAGAAGCCTTTCTCTGAAAACAAGAAATTATTTGTTTAAAGCAGACTTTGGGTTACTGACAGAAACAGACGTTACCTTTCCAAGTCAGTTTTATTTGCACAATTATTATTTCATTACTTGCCTCAGACTAAAACATAAAATCCAATGCTGACACACTTTCTAGGCAATACTAACACACAGCATACATTCGAAACAGTATTACAGAAGCCAGTTATTGTACTTGTCATACAAACCTGCATTAAGTTGTTTCTCTTGAATGCGAGAGTCCATTTTTAGCCTGCCCGCTGGTCGTGTATATGTCAGCGCATTGTCGAGAGCTTGTATTTCAACTTGCAAATGTTATCCAGGAGTGTAGTCTTATTCACACCGGACATGCAGTCATGAGTTTCTGTTTTATTTTTTAGCAGGGACAAGAGTACAAGAGTGTTAAAATAAAAGCAAGGAATAATTTCCCAGTGAGATTAAAAAAAGGTTAGAGTGCAGAAATCAAATAAACAAGATGTTTTGTGAAATCTCAATAAAGTTATTATTACAGAAGAAATCAGAAACTGATGTACTGTATAAAGCTGCAATGATGTTGTCTGTTAATGTAAGGTGCTGTGATGCTAGACAGGACACAAGTGTGTGAACTCTGTTTGTGCATGATTATTTGTGCAAATAAAAAAAAATACTTGTAGCATTCAGAGCAAAATAGTAATCAAAATGCCTGTATTTCAATTCCCATTTTGCTCTAAATGCTATGAGTATTTTTTAAAAACTAGTAGAGATAAAGGTAGATATATTCCATAATCAGAAATGCAAAATGAAACTAGAAAACAAAGAAATTAAGACTTGGAATTAAACAGCCAATAAGATAGCCGGGTATGTAAATAGACAAACTAATTAAGAGCTTACAAACTCGAAAAGCAAATATGACAGGAAAGGGATGGTACAGAAAACAAGCAAGCAAAGACAAACAGATGACATTAGTCATCATGGGAACAGTAATAGAGAAAGCACAATGATCATTGATCTCGCCTTATGAAGCCCAACGTTGCTTATGGTAGATGCAATGATTATAGTGTTGAAGATCCCAACCTTCGGCAACCAACAGGCGCCACACACTCGCAAAGACAATCCTATGTATACTGTATGTCAATTTGGAAACCACTCAGCCTTCAATAAACGTCTTTAGACTATCGTGTGGCAGAAAGCAGCACATTGCTCTTTCGAATTAATTGTTTTATTGTTTTAAATTGTTGTCTCATAGTATTAATGCAGTAACAAACAACTAAGTATTTTTTTCCTTGTAACATTTATATGGCTGTTTATTATATGGAAATTAAATAAAATTTGTCATCTGGCCTTAATATTTGAATGCATTTTTTGTAAATTGAAGAACCCTTTTCACAGTATTGTCATATGACATGATGTAAGGTATTAAACATCACAGGGTGTCTCTACTTGAGGAAAATAATAAATGACAGAAAGATCAAGCTTTTTATTTGTTCTATATTGCAGAATTACCAGTGAATATATTTAACTCTATTTTAGAAGTTTATTGTTGTGCAAAAAGTTATGGTATACCTTATATTACAGCAGCTGTAAACAGTCATACTCACAGGCCTCTCTTTTCTCTGTCTAAACTCTAATAGAAAGATGCAGCTTGTCATGTTACTAAGAAACCACAAGGACCTTGTTCTAACACTGGAGACTCCTCAAAAAACATTACCCTATCAACAGTTAATGTTTTATTTATAGTAAATCAGTTTATCTGTGGCAGACATGTTCTTTTGTAAATTACTATATAAATAATGTTTTATTAGCCATGAACATTGCAGACAGAAATAAATGCATAACCGTGCTATCATTCAGAATTATGCCTTAAGCAAAAGCTTATGTAGAGAAAAAAAACAATACCGTATTTTACATTTATAAAACTAATTGTTTCATGGTCCCTTTATTTCACATTAAACAAACAGATAATAAATAAATAAATAAATAAGTTAAATTACATTAAACCAAAAAATTAGTTACAGTAAATGTCATTATGGTAAATTTTCTTGCACATATTAACCCTTAAAAAATCTTAAGAGGCACGGACCTATGCCGGAAACACAACATTGTTAAATGGTATATGTTCATGGGGGAGGTTTCAGAAGTCAAACTGTGCGTTTATGTGTTCAGAAAATGTTGAGAATTGAAACTATCATTAATTTTAACTTTTTACAAGAACCAGAATTGGGACCTACAAATTATTATTATTATTATTATTATTATTGGTAATAATAACAATAATAATAATAATAATAATAATAATAATAATAACAATAATAATATTAATTTGTTGTTTATTATATTTATTGTATATTTTTATATACTTTTTTATTTACCAGAACCATAAAAATGTTTGGTTAAAATGAAATAAAATTAATGTCATCATATTGTCTAGGTTGTGCTGAAAAAAATAATCTAAGGCACTCTATATTGCACATATACAGTACATCAAAATATAATAAATGCATAGACTATAAATGGTCTTAACCTTTAATATTATTACACATATATTGTGAAAAGATCTTTTCCATAGTATGATAATCATTATATAGATATTTGCCATTATATCACCCATGTTCATGTTATGTGATAGTGTAACTTGCCAGTTACATGACTTCAATCACTACCACACCGATGACAGGAATAATATTATATCAACATGCCAGTCGCAGTGATAATACAGATAGGACAGTGACACAAGTAAATGTCAGGGAGAAATCCACATCAACAGTTGCTATTTAATCTAACAATAGAAGCAATGACAGTTGATTCTGACAAATTATTCCATATAGCACGTTTGGCACTACTGAAATTTCATAACTGGCTTCTGGCTGACTTTTTCTCTTCTTTGTATTTTGGAAAGCAAGATTTGTGTTAACACGTGCCGCTTATGGCGTCAATATAATGTTTGTATTCCGCTCCTATAAAACAGTTATGTGTTTCATGAGGGCCTCTGAATGCACATGCTGTGAATATTAACCAGTGGAATTGTTCCATGAGTGACACCACCATGAATGCATTATTCATCCGGTCCTGTGCTGAGACTGAGTGTCACACTGACTCAGGGCAAGAGAGACCCTATACCAGCCCTGAGATCTCTGCACACAGCCGAAGCCCTAGCGCTCTCTCTTCAGTGGTCAGCTAATGAACAGCTGAGAGGTGGAATAACAGCCGAGGAAGAGGGGAGAAAGCAGGGAAACAGATTGCCAAGCCTCAGGCTGAGATCTTATTGTGGCTTCTTGAATTCTGCACTGCAGGGCTTCACGCTTGTGTTTGGCAGCTTTCTCCTGCCTACTGTACATTACTTGTGTGGGTACAATAAAATACACAGTGTCATCCTTGAACCATGATAATACCTCTAGGGATGGCAGCTGTTACCCCAGAAGAGTTCGGCTCATGGCAGATCATATGGACGACGCCGGTCAACTGAGATTGCCAGATCATTTCCCCTTTTGTGGATGCCTCCTACAGACATGCTTACCTCCACACTGTGCTCTTAATGGTGTTTGGCAGACGTACAGTCTGTGCATAAACCCATTACGTTTTCTTGTTTGCCTTGTTACCTCGGCTGAGGTTATGAATGAAGCTAATTTGTGTGCATGCGTGTATAGAGTCCAGTATGTTACAGCATATCAGCAGAGGTCTAATGTCTGTGTCGACAACCCACAATATGACAGATTTCGTTTTGAAGCAAATGTTTTAAAGTTGACAGAGTAACAATACATAGATACATAATTACATACATTGTACAGTAATATTTCTTACTTTTTAAGGAACTTATCAGCCATTGAACAATAAAGGGCGTTCAAGTCAAACCCGGGATTTCTGATGAAATGTCTTGAAAATGAATGTGTAAAAAAACGCTCGACATGAACGTTCACTGAGGTGAGCGCCTCATATTAGAAAATCAACGGATAACTTGTCGCCAGCTTGCATCTGTCTGTGGGAACCATATACACAGTTATTCACCAACACCATTTGCACATTACAGGAACTTGACTGGGAGTTATTGCCACAGTACAGTACAGTCCTGACCTTGCTCCAAGCAATTTCCACATGTTATCGAAATTAAAGGACATGAAGCAGGCAGTCTGATCATAGCTTTGGTGTACTGAGAAAACTTTCTACCTTGGTACCTTTCTACCTTGGTATAAAGTATCCAAGCACTTGTAAAATGCTGGATTGTTCATTCTGCACAAGTCCTGGTTTGACTTGATTGGCCCTTGTAATTTCCAGCAGTATTAAAAAAAAAAAAAAAAAAAAAAACACTACTATTTTCCTTTCCTATAAAAAAAAGAGTTTTTTGTAATTTTCTGAATTGTATTGTAAATATGTGTAGGTGATCCAAATAATTGGCCCAAAGGATTCTTTGGTCCAATCCTATTAGTCTGTTTTTTTTTTTTTTTATGATAATAGTCTGCATTGGAGTTCAATATTTGAATTAAATATTGTCATCATATTCTCATTCAGAAGCCTTATAGAAACACCAATTTCTGGTTTCTCATTCCAAGGTCTTGCATACCAACATTTTAAGCTACATGTCTTGTTGACAGTTTACTGCTTATTTTTTATTAGTTCACTTGTTGTTCAAGATTGTTTATTTAAACTTCAATTTAAGGTCATAAAATCTGCACCTGGTCCACAAACACATGTCATATGTTATACTTCTTCTTCTTTAAATGCTGAATATATACACAAATATATTATGCAGATGAAATAGTGACTGTGCTGTGCATCGCCAATGACAATGTCTTTCAGATCTGCAAAAGCATGTAAAATCTATCCAAAATGAATAGCGAGACATGACCAGGAATAAAGAGAATCCATGTCTTGAGGGTAAGTCAAGACCTACTGTATCTTGGTGTAGTTTAATATCCTAGTGAGCACACATGATTGTCAGAGACACTGTCTGAGACACCCAGCTTATTGTACCATCAATGTTGTATAGCAGCACATGAGCTATATTACACTGCAGTTTTAAAACAGCTTTATAGGACGTGCATACGAAAAAAGCACTGATTACTCATTGTAAATTATATAATAAGCAAATGACCTTTAAAAGCAATCAAATCTCCTGGTAATCTACCACTGCTAAGTAGCAATCTTCCCTTGAGGCTAATTTTCAATGTACTGGTCTCAATTATAGCAACATTCTCCAGTCCAGGAGCTGATTTTTCAGCCTTGTACTGTAGATGCATTTGGTAAGCATTCCATTTGATTTTCTAATTCTGTAGTTTTACGGTTTCATCCACTGGAGTTAGATACACTCATTTTTATTTCAAAGCCTGCATGTGTAGTATGGAATATGATTGGCACAAAGAAATGTCTGGCTCAATTTATGTATCCGCCCTTGTTTTTTTTTTAGGGGTTGAATTTTAAACCCACATTTGTTACAATGAGGCTTAACAGCCATGTCATCAGCATATGTTCATTCTGAAGCAGTGTTTGTGTTTCGCTTTGTTGTCACACTTCGTTGCTCCTAACCCACCAAATCCGCAAACAAATAAAGCACCTTACGAGTTATTCCTACTAATTCCGTTATCAGAATTTGTCATACCAATCCATCTGTGCACAGCCAGCTGACAGACTTGTATCTGTGCATGAATTTTTCCTGTTCATTCAGAAGCACAAGACATAATATTATCATAGTAATCATGTATTTCATTGTGAAATTGTCAACAATGCCCAACCTAATCTCCCTAGTGATGCAATAGAAAAGCATTCGCCCTTTCATCAGGAGATTGCAAGCTTGAATACGATGATGCCCCAGGGGTCCACAGGGACTAAATTGTCCATGCTGTTTGGCTCGGATGGATGGCATGCACTTTCCCTCTTATCAATCACAATGACATTAACCATTATTGACCAATAACAAACTCCTTCATACTGCATCACAAAAGACAATAATGACAAATGCACCCTTTGAACAGCAACATGGGAGCCATTTTGCTTTTCAGGATGACTAAAGTTGTTTTGAGGCTATTTCAGGACCATCATTAAAAAAAAAAAGCAACAACAAACAAACAAAGAAAACATTGCCCTGCAATTTGTATTTTGGATAATGAAATCTAATAGCAGTCCAGTCCCACGAAAGAAATGGTTATCAAATATCAGATCTGACTAGAACACAACCTGGGGGTTAAGTGCACTACAAAAACTGTCCAATATCTAAAAAGATCAAATATTCAGTTGCTACCTCTTGCCCTGAGCTTTAATTAACTGTTTTTTTGTCTTTTTTTTTGTAAACAGGACTTTCTACTCAACCTCAATCTAGCCCGCTTTCATTTACATAAGTAAGCACCTTCAAATCCAGCTGAAGACCTCAATACAGACACTGCATCATAAATAAAGGGGTGATGCACAATTATTGCTCATTTCGCTGAAATATATCCGTTATAAAAATGTATATCACATTGTGGGTAATATTAGAAGTAGGAAAAGAGTACTCAGTGACAGAGACAAGTGACTTGACATGACAACAATACAGTAAAAAAAAATGTGTGTGT
>JAQMYJ010000038.1:25503151-25515860 GCA_030014305.1 Clarias laeviceps
AAAAAAAAAAAATATATATATATATATATATATATATATATACAACAGAGCAATGACACTATAATTGTATTTGGTCTGAAATTAGATTTAGTTCACTTATGATGTTAGTCACATCAGTGCATACCCATTATTGATTCTGACATGCCAAAAAGTTCGTTGTCATGATGTCCCATCATGCCCAGAAAGTGTTATGACTAAAAAGCGTAACTTCAAGACACCATGATTCATTTATTAGTTATACATTGCCTGGCCAAAAAAGTCACCATTTCAAAAGGGTCAAATTATTGGGCTGCGTCAAACAAAGAAAACAACTAAGGAGGTCATGTGGTCTGATGAGTCCAGACTATTCTAAAGTGATGGGGGGACATGAAGCGATGCACCCATTATGCATATAGGTCACTGTACAAGCCTGTGGAGGCAGTGTTATGATCTGTGGTTGCTTTAGGTGGTCAGGTCTAGGCTCAGCAACGTTACGTGTGTATAAAATAAAGTCAGATGATGACTGATGATGATGATGATGTACTGAATGACCAGGTTATCACATCTATCTCAAAGTGTTTTTGTTATAATCTGATATGCATGAGATGATTGATCAGAATATTGTAATTTCATTTCCTGATATTTTTTGTAAAGCAAAAATAAAAGATTTGTTCTTTTTGTTCAGATACTTTCGGAGTGCACTGTAAATCCAAATTAGCATGTAAAGAAAAGTTTTATAGTGCCAATACAATTACTATAAATTATAGTAAAAAAAAATCTACTATTTTTATGGTACTTTATACAATATAAAGATCCACACTACAATTAATTCTCTGTCATATTCTCTATTTGGCTGTTTAGTAAGTTATAAATCTTTAATAAGGTATAAAGTGTTATACTGTAATAATAATAATTAAATTAAATGTGGCATGTACCTTACAGCACATTGAAATTATGTTTTTGCATATCTCAGTTAGGAAGTTGAGGTCAGAGCAAAGGGCTGGCCAGGTTACAGCACCCCTGGAGCAGACAGGGTTAAGGGCTTTGCTCAAGAGCCCAACAGTGGCAACTTGCCGGTGATGGGGATTGAACCACCAACCTTCCGATCAGTAACCCAGTAACACACAGCCTTATGCCATGTAAAAAGAACTATGCCATGTAACAAATGCAACTATAAACTGATTAAAAATGATGTCATTTTTAATAAACACATGTTATGAATTGAAGTGGTATGAAAGGAAATGCAGGTAGTGACAAAGGATGTGGTTGTTTATGTACAGCAGGTTAATGCCAGATGTGTAGTGCTTGTGAAGGTTTTATGTCACAGGGTTTATGAAGGGATTATGTTGCTTAATGAACACAGGCCTGAAAGAAAATATTATATAATTTCACGGTAAGCTATTTGATCATTTGTTCATACTGCATCTTCTGTATGTGGTTGTGTGTCTCCCCGTCTGTGAGAGAGAGAGAGAGAGAGAGAGAGAGAGAGAGACTCTACAGTATGTCAAGATGACCAATTAAGGTTCTTGGTGTTCTCCAAGCTCATTCAACACACCACTGGTTTGAAGAAATGTAGGAACTTGTCAAGATAGATTTTAACACCAAGTTTAATGTTCAGTGCAAAGATTAAGCATTTCATTAAAATGTTATAACCTTGATATGAAATTTAAATATATCAGTACTGCATCGACCTTATAATGAAATCACCCAGTTGGTTTAACTATAGTGCCTGATAAATCATACAATTCAAATCCGATATGCCAGCCTCTTATTTGTCAGTAATAAAGTGTAAGTTATTTGGTTTACCTATTTCAAGAGACCATGCTTATTACTAGATAAATAGAGAACAAACAGAAGACAAGTTTTGGTTTCTCACAAAGGGAGATGAGCAAAAAATCAATACAGGTCTATACAAGGCTCAGTGCAGCTGATGAAAAGTCCACGCTAGATGATAATGGCCATGGATTTTTAATCGACTTTCTTGTTTTATTCCTAGCTTTTAAATATGATATACTAGGTCATGATTAATGTCCTTACTAGTGGCTAAGTGCACTTACTGCTTATTATGACAAGCAATATTGGGGTGTTTATTCAGTTTGGAAGGCTGTTGTTCTTTGAGAGTCTGGCTTTTGTGATAAATAAAATTGCCCCAGCTTTGTTAAATTCAGCTTTGCTTTGTGGATTTTGTAAATGCCAGGTGTCCTCATCATAATTTCAAATCCTGCATTTGAAGCTGGATCCTGCTGTTTCTTATTTCAAACCAGGATGATCACTGATCTATGCAATGAAATGGCACCCAGGGTGTATTTATTATTGGAATGACAAACACACACACACACACACACACACACACACACACACTTTGTGTAGAAGTATTACTGTATTTATAACATAATAACTTGCAATGCACTGGCCCACTGTTTATTCATATGACTTGACTGTGAAATGTGAACGAATCTTTGTCTGTTGATTCCCACTTCATGTTGATTCAGTCTTCATGTTAAGTAGTTGATTCATTCTATAGCTATATATATTAGAAAAAAGAAAGGGAAGCAGAGAAGAACTTAAAACATCACACACACACACACACACACACACACACGTGGACACACTTGGACCTTCTGAGACTGATTTGGATGCACTCTTCTCAAGTGGACCATGTGAGGTCAGGGCCAGTGCTTGGCATGGCTTGGCTGACTGGCACAGTTCATTTGGTCCTCCTGTTTCCATGGCAACGGGCTGTGTGTGTGTTTTGAATCTGTGTTGGGTGGAGAAAGAGCAAGCGTGTGTCTGTGTGTGTGTGTGCACCTTGAAGTGTAGAGATTCTTTCTAATCGACAGATACAGTTATTAGAATGTGTGAGCAACGTAGGATTCTAAAGAGAGCAAGAGAAAGAAAGTGTATGACAGAGAGAGAGAGAGAGAGAGAGAGAGCAGGTGGAAACATGCATAAGGTTTACTTCATCATCCCGTAAACAGATGCTGCAGCGGCTGAGCGGGAACACTATATCTCCCGAGCATTGTGCAGCATTGCTCTTAATCTTTGTCGCAGGTACAGAGTCCTGTACCAGCCGCATAGAGAATTCCTTGTTCCACATCGCTTTTCTCCCCCTCCCAATTTTCTTCCCTTTCTTTATCAGCATCTCTCTATTGACTGAGAAAAATAAGTGCAAATTGCTCATTGAGTCTCCAGCTGTGTGAGCTCTAGTGAGAATTGAGCTGACAGAACCAGATGCTGGCAGTGAAGCACTCCTCTCTCTCTCTCTCTCTCTCTCTCTCTTTCTTTCTCTCTCTCTCTCTCTCTCTCTCTCTCTCGAGACTGTATGGCTGCAGCGATGCTTTTAATCAAACTGCCAACCTGGATGAGTAAAAGGACATCTTTTCATCCTCATCCCTCCTTTGTATTATTGTGGTCATTTTGATCAGACATCGTCTAGAATATTTTCCGTTCTTGATGAGCTCAAGAAAGATATCAGAGTTGAGTACTAGTAGGTGTTATACTATGAGGAGAAAGAGAGAAAGGATATATATGTATTTATAAATAGTCATTTTTTCCTGGTTGCCACTTTTATCCTAGGCGCTGCCACATCAAATCAATTGAGATCTAGGAGGTTTCTTGTTGCAACCCTCCTATTTCCCAAAACCTCAACAATTTCATAAACCATAACTTAATTCATGGAAATGTTGGCATTCTCTTATATAAGGACAAGATGTATTTATTCTCCTCTTATTACATTCAGTAGAGGGGGAACATAGATGTGGAAGGAAGGAGGGATGGTTTTGTAGCTGCTATAATAAAAGTGATCACAGAAACAAATTTCTTTGTCATTGATGTTCCATGACATGAAATGAAAAATTCTAATAACAGCTGTAGTATGAGATAAATTTAAAAACAAAATGCAGAACATGCATCATTGGAAAATAATATATTTAAATAAGATTAAATTATTTGTCAAATGTAACCTACAGTACTGTGGAATTATTTTTTTTATATCCCACTTAGGAAGCTGAAGTAAGAGGGCAGGGTCAGCCAGGGTACAGCATCTCTGGAGCAGATACTGTAGGGCTCAACAGTTGCTCCTGGTGGTGAGGCTTGAACCTCTGACATTGTGACCAGTAATCCAGAGCCTTAACCATTCGATCCACCACTGCTTTTTTCTGTTACACAAGTCAAGTCAAGTAGGCTTTTATTGTCATTTCAACCATATACAGTTCAGTATACGATGAAACAAAACAACGTTCATCCAGGACCAAGGTGCTACATACAACATTAATGTACAACAAAAAACTAACTAGCTAACTAACTAAGAACCTAATTAGCTGACTAGCTGAGACAAAACAGATTAACATTTTAAATGAACAGAAACTATCCTATACAGAAAAAGATTGATGTCTGGTCCCTCGAGCAGACATCCTTGCAATGATACCCTGGGGGAGTTGTGTACTACCTTCTACTAGGTAGTCGAAGGTAGTACACAACCTAGTACTACTTTCTCGTCAGTAACCTGGAGGTTTAACCCTCTGAGCTACCCCAGCCCCTACCATTTGGGGTCGTAATATTAATTCTCTTTTGCATCACTGCTTTACACACTGCCTTGTTTTTTTTTTTTCCCAATAGCCACCCACTCATGTCATGTTTTACTCCTTCCATAGACTTACTGTAGGAACGTACTATGAAAAGAAATATGGAAATAAAGCACAAATTTTCTATTTTTAATTCAAATTTTTGACAGGACTTGGACCTTTTGTAACTCTTGTAAAAAGCTCTGTGAAAATATGGTCCACAGTTGAAAAACCAGAAGCATTAATCAGACAATGCAATCTTGCTGGTTCTGCCTGGAGAGCAAAGCTGTTTCTTATTTGTTTTATTGCAGGTTGTCTTATTGTCCTTTTTCTTCTCTGTCAGTAATTCATGTTTAACATTGGAGTATTACATACACCCCCTTCTGTTTTCAAAGTCCGTGCATTTCAGGTAGAAACTTCAAGGGAACTTAGAAAATGACGTCAAATAGGTTTATTCATTTATATCAAAGTATTGAAACTGTCAGATATTTAACCATAGCAAAAATATATATTAACTGATGATAATGATCAACTTAATGTGGACAAATGTGTTTCAAATTGTTTGTTTTTTAATAAATAAAATGCTGTATAATCAGCTGGTTTTTCACTAATTTTAAACTTTAAATAATATTGTTTTATTTTGCTTTTTTAAAAAAATAAATGCTTGAAATTAGAAGAATGGTCTGGCAAGAAAATGTTTTTTTTTTTTTTTTAAGAATTTTTTCAAAAAATTATAAAAAATATTTCTAGCCAAATATTACCATCTTTAAAACATTTTTTGTTTCTTGTTTGATTGTTTTTTTTTGTTGGTTGGTTGGTTGGTTGGATGGTTGGTTGCTAACTGAAGTGTCTCTTTGGCACTAGCCATGTTTCCATTGCATTAATGCACTTTATCTGGATCTTAAAACCATGTATGTTACATGACAGTCACGCTTGGTGCCTTTGGGCGTCTGTGACACACTTATTGAAGCCGGGAGATTGAGCACCGTCCTGCCACTGAGTTCCATTACCATAATACCCACTCACCTCGCCACCCTCCATCTCTCCAGAGTCCTGTTATCCGTGTGGTGTTATCCGCATTCAGCGCATAAGCAGAATCAGGCTTTAGTCCACACAAGCTGCAGATATACTGCTCTGGATTCCTGCTGAATGTGTTATCCTGGGTTTAGTAGTATATCGTACAAAATTCCAACAAACATAAAATGTTTTCTTGCAATAAATACATCACTGCTATAAAAAAAGTTGAAGTTAGTATTACTAAAGAAATAATTAATATTCACTCTATAAGTCCTTGCTCCTTTCCATTTTCTGTTTGCCATACCAATATCCACACTGATATAAAAGTCAATAAATTTTTCTGCTAGCATAGAGTAACTTTTATGTGCAAGTTTGGTGCAAAGGTGAGCAGTGTGTTATCTGAAAAATGAGGCAGTTGAGCCTACAGGGGCACTTAAACAGCTGTTAAAGCTTTTTAAATGAGCAAAGAGAATGAAATCCTGTGAGCATGACAAGCTAAAGACAAATCTGATAAGAGTCTTGGTCTCTTTAGTGAGCCTGGAAGATTAGCGCTTAGCAGATAAAGCAATATGTGGAAAAGGGGTTCTTTCTCTTCATAAGACTAATGGAGGGAGCTGAAATTTAGCAAATGGAGAACATCTTAACGCACATCTGCACACCATGAGTGCAGATCATTTGAAACACATGAAACCAGTATGTGCTTCTTTTTACACACAAAACGCATTCTCTTTTCTGTTTTGTTAAATTGCTTTTCAAGGTACCTCTTTAATCGAAGCTTTTCCAGCCCTTAATTATCCATTTACAAAAGACATCTATTCCTAAATGTTCATCCTTCGACTCGGCAATTGGTAAATTAACCTAAATTGCAGCATTCATCATCTCGAAGAGGTGAGTTTATCTCTTTAAAAAGGAGACGTAATGTTTAAATCCTGAATAAAATGATGAAAGGAGAGGGACATTTGCACATTGGTGAATTTTTGGTTCAAGATAAAGTGTTCAGTGATTATGAACTTTTCTTTTTTAAAACTTTTTAACAGTTAGTCTTAAAGGGTCAGTAGACTGTTTTTTTTTTTTTAAGCATTTGATTTAAATTATGTGTTTTAATTAAAAGTTATATAAATGGAGTTATTTTTATAATTAAATAATTAATTAATTAATTAATTTTCTGCTTGAATGTTGTTGTTATTATTATTATTATTATTATTGTTATTATTATTATTATTATTATTTTACCTGCAGTGTACCCTGCCTTGTGCCCAAAGTCTCCTAGGATTTGTTTGGATATGAACTTTAAGAAATCTATATTTTAAGATAATCTGTGTCAGCACCTATAAAATATAAAAGCTTTTTGTAATCTAAGTGACTATAAATAAATAATTTTCTTGTTCATCTGGTTTTTCAGTATTTTATAAATGGATACAATAACTAAAAAACATTAAAGAGTTTTTCATAAAAGGTTTTCAGTCATTCGGTCAGAGGATGACTAAGATCATATTTCTTGTCCCATTTGACTAAAACATAAGTGTTCCCTAGAATTAATAAAAACTGGTCTAGGGTTGCCAGATTGTGCAGAAATTGACTGTCAATTCTATTAAAAAAATAATTAATTTTGTTATCCTTGTTATATTGTACAGACATTTTAATTTGACTAGAAATTTACTTTGGATAGCAGGAGTAATAAGCCACAGTAGTGTTTCCGACAACCTGTGTTCTGGTGTCTGACATCAGAAACTGATAAGAAAAATAAGACGTACCGAGAAGCACTATTTCTACCCTTTCATCCAATGTTAATGCCATTTTTCACTCAGAGGAAAAATACACATAAATATACAGTAAGTCTACATAAATTTAAAATACAGAGCATTAAAAAGTAGAAAAAAAGTGTTTTGGGGGGGATTTAATTTAAAAAGTGAATTACACATAAAGCAATATATTTCAACCTTTTTTCCCCTTATAGCTCTTGAAAAAAAATTCTTCTGAAAATATTAGAATATTTCCTAATATCAATAAAAAAAAGGATTTACAGTACAGAAATATCCAACTTCTGAAAAGTATGTTTAGCGGTATAGTGCAGTTTAATTAAGGACCAAAGCACATCCATGAGTTATGCTGTAACTTTGCTCATTTACATTTGTTAACCAACTATAACTAGCCAGATTATCAAATGTTAGATTTATGGATACAGTATTACTTGGTAGTATTTATATCACATGGCATCTAGTATAATGCCAGGCAATACCAGGAATATAGTAGGTTGTAACTAGCATGTCATGGCATTAAGCAATACAGAGTATGAACACAAGTAAATTATGTTTAATTAATTTAATTTACAGAAGAAATTAAACTGTATTTGAGGCATCAATTTTGAGAAAAGTTGCAATGCAGACTAGGTTGCTTTGATAGCAGCCTTCAGCTCATCTTTGTTGTTGGGTTGAATGTTTCCTTATCTTCCTTTTGACAATATTCCATAAATTCTCTAAGAGTTTCAGCGCAAGTAGACTGATCAATCAAGTAGAGTCGGACACCCTGTAGGTTCCATTTTTACACATCAACTTTCCCACATTGCCTGATCCACTCTGCAAGTGTATAAATCTCAACATTCACATACATCCTCTTCAATGCTGAATTAGCACTGTATGACATAGTATGGATTTTATCATTACCATTGTTTTTTTTTCAGTGCCAATAAAAAGTAACAAATGGATCCAATTACTGTAACAACCTTTAAAAGTGTTAATTTAATAAACACTTATTTTACTGCTAAACACATCTTGTGCTACACTGTGGTAAAAATAGAGCTGACATTTAACATTTTCTGAAGACTTAGACAATATTACAAGTTAATTATGCAAGTCCGAGTTAGGAGACTTGCTACAAAAAGCATGCTTATAATAAGTGACAATTAAAAAGTTAGCATATAAAAATCAGAAGCTGCAATGCAGTAAAAAAGTGTGTAAAGCATGGCTGTAATTTTCATTACAGCAGTCAATAAGGTCAATAAGGGGCGCTGGGGCTCCTTAAAGTTAGGCAGAGAAGGATGCTACTTTAACATGTAATTATTTAGCGTAATAATTATTTATTGAAAAAATCATTTAGTCACAATATTCCGCTGTATTTCTTAAACTGTATTACGTTAATTTGTGTTCGTGTATGCGGGGCGCCGGACAAACGAGTGTCTATGTAGGCACGTAAATTATTTAAGATGTGGAAGCCAGCTAAATATGAGAGAAAATTCTGTAATTTCTTTGCTAAAATACCCCTTCGCAAGGCAATCTGACAAAGAAAGAAAAAAGTTAAAGAGCTTGGACCAGGTCGACCTGATCTTCTAATTAAAGCAGCAGTCAAGTGATTTCCAGCACTTCTTATGGCTATTTACAGGCGATTATTAAATGTTTACTTTTAATTTTTACTTTCAAAAAATTTTGCATCAGCCGCCACTGCATTACAGAAAAGATTCTGTCACTATAGCGAAAATTAACACTAGCTAATGTCTATTATACATTATCTACTGCTCATGTTAGCAACAAATATACTGTAGTATACTGTTATTGTACATGTTGCTAATATTAGCCTTTATCAAGTGAAAAAAACTCTCTACATACACAAAATGATGTTTTATTAAATAAAGTTTTTTACTGTTATAATTTTACAACGTAAAAACATTTTGTGTTACACTGTTGAAATTCAAAAGGAGTTCAACAGATTATGGCATTATACTAAAAGTTAATACTAGCTAATATCAGATGCAAAGCATACTGTTAGCACTTAATAAACATGGCACAAAAGCTAGCTGAAAAAATGTTTGCTAACTGATGCCTGAAATTTAAACAAAAAAAACCTAACAAACAAAAAACAGGACATAAAGTACAGTACAAATTGTATATTAAATTCAATCTATTTATATTCACTTAAGATTACAAAAAGCTTTTACATTTTATAGGTGCAGTATGTGTTGATGTTTAACAAAGTTCATATTCAAACTAATTCCAGGAGACTTTGGGCACAAGGCAGGGTACACCCTGGACAGGGTGTTATCCAAGGGAAAATAATAATAATAATAATAATAATAATAATAATAATAATAATAATAATAATAATAATAGGAGAAGGAGAAGAAAAAGAAGAATCCTTTACAAAAGAATTATCATACTTTTTATATCTCGAAGGGGTGTACAATCAAGTAGAATAATGTATAATAAAATAAATACATTAATTAATAAATTAATTAATTATAAACAAAAATCAACTAAAATAATAATAATAATAATAATAATAACATTCAAGCAGAAAAATAATTAATTAATTATTTAATTATAAAAATAACTCCCTTTATATAACTTTTAATTAAAACATGTAATTTAAATCAAATGCTTAAAAAAACAGTATACTGACCCTTTGAGACTTCAACTGTTCAAATGATGAATGAGGTAATTTAGGTTAATTTACCAGTTGCCGAGTCAAAGGACGAACATTAAGGAATAGATGTCTCTAACAATCTACATTATTCTGACTAAGGATTGTTTTGTTGTGTTTTTTTTAAAGATTGTGAAAAAAATTATATTCAATTAAATTTTATTTATATCACACTTTTAACAATGGTCATTGTCGCAAAGCACAGAATTTAACAGAATTTAAAAAAAAAGGGAAAATCAGTATAAAATGTGTGAGAAAATATACATAAATCAGACGAGCAAGCTGAGGGCAACGGTGACAAGGAAAATCTCCCTGAGATGGCAATAGAAAGAAACCTTGAGAGGAACCGGACTCAACAGGGAACCCATCCTCAGTTGGGTGATATCAGATAGGAGACGTTGATTTGCAGTCATACTGAGTGTGATGGATTATTATTATTATTATTATTAATGTTATTATTATTATTGTTATTATTATTATTAATGTTGTTATTATTATTATTATTATTATTATTATTATATTACGTATTCAGAGCAAACAGAAGCTATTTATAGTGACACCAATGATGTAAAGTAAATATGATAGACAATTTGCAGGCTTTCTTTAATTTGGCACAAAATAATAAATAAAAACAAAATAATAATAATCACTATCAGTTGTGAAGATCCAGCTGTATAAAATTCTTGGCTTACAAAGGTGCGGGTAAGCTAACATGACTAAAGGATAACAACATTATATTAGTTTATGATTAGCCCATTATATTCTGAACAGTGGATTTGAGCTTCCTTGAGATCAGACACCTAGCACGTTCATCAGTAATTACTGTGGGGTGACATTGAGGCAGCAGGCAAATCAGGCTCAATATCTATGTTAGGAAAAGTGTTCTTCTTTTGCATTAATTGACCCCTAACACTTCAAAATAACTTTGCAATATCATTTTTATTTATTTATTTTTTAGTCCCATTCCTGCTTGCTCCCAAAGTTATTAAATTCCACCCACAGTTATTTCCATTGTCCCTTAAGGTTGAAAAACATCTAAACAAAATCCTTGCACTGTTGCAGAGTGAGTTCCTTTGTCAGCAGGACTGTGTGAAACAACGCTTTCAGAGCTGTGGGCTGCACATCACAGTCCAATTCCACTCAGCTAGATTAGAGTCAGATCAGCAGTGCATGCCAGCTCAAAAAGGCCAATCCAGACTCATTTTCACATGCTAAGCGAACGGGTGGAGAAGAAAATGATGGAAAAACCTGCCAAAAGCTGCTGTAAATAGGATTGGATTCCTCCATATATCATTTTGCTATAAAAAGGTTCCACGCCGTGCTGCACACTCTTAGTGTCAGAATCAGCAATTTCAGCTCATCCACATGTGTGCATATTAAGACTTGGGTAGGCTATATATAATGAAATATAATACAGAGATTTCTTATTTTGTACATTTATTGCACCAGCTTGTTTTGTAGTTAACATTGAGGGGCTGTTGGTTGAAGTGCTCTCTGATGCATTCTTTGCTGCACTAATAAAACAGCTGAAAAATAGTGATATCATGAAGCTGCTTTTGCTTTAACTAGCTAACTAGTTATCTATGTTTTTGAAGCAATGGTTAACAGTCTCTAACATTGGTTGACTGCATAAGAGGGATGCGTTGGAGAGAAGAGAGATGAGTTACACATGGACAGTTGTACATCGACAGTGATCACACCTCAAGTAAAACCTTACAGTATAGACTAATGATATTCTGACTATGAAGGAACTAACTTGTCTGTCAGATGCTCTGCAGCATTATATCTAACAAGAAACTTGAATCAATGTGCGTTTTTTGTGCATTAATCAATTATACATTGTTGTCATTAGTATTGCTGTGGTTTAGGCAGCATAAAACTGCGCTATTCTGCATGTCAGAGTATGTGTCTGGACTACACTGTACATAAACAGCCCGGCTAAAAAAAAGTACAAGTGTTTCACTGGATAATTGCTGCAGTGATTAATATGTTTTAACTTAATAAAGTTATTGAACCGTAACTGATGCATTGAGTAGCATAAACAACAATGTCAGAAGACATCCAAAACAAATTGGTTATTAGTGAAATAATTTTTATTAGTGCATTTCCACCTGGACAATGCATAGAGAATCAAGGGATTGGGACTAAACAGCTGTGTAGCTTTTAGAAAACTACGTATCAGTGAGGTTAATCAGAAAAAGTCTTAAATTTCCTAGGGAGCATAAAGAATGGACTGTGGAGCATTGGAAAAATGGTCTGAAGGTCAGAATTGGATCACTGCCATGAACTGGAAGAATTGGCAACTATCCGCGTGATAGATCTCTTTCGGAGCGCGATCTCCACACTTTTCTGTCGAGTGGCCGGGGGCCGGAGCCTCAACAACGCTCTCTCTCTCTCCCTTTCTTTGGCGACCTCCATGACGAGTTAACTCTTTCATGGAATAAGCCTTATTCATCTCGTGTTTTTCCGTGCCATCAACTTCGATTTATTCAAATATCGTTGATGCGAAGGCTCTGGGTTATATGATGATGCCCCAGATAGAAGAGACGCTTGCAGGCTTTCTCTCTCCTGGGACATCATCCTCCCTGAAAAAGCTCACACTCCCACCAAGCCGTGTAGACTGACACCTTTCCTGGTGGGGAAAAGCTTTCAGGCAGCGGATCAGGCTGGTGCTCCACTGCACACCATGGCGGTTTTGCAGCCTTACCAGGCTGACCTGCTGAAAGACTTGAGCACTG
>JAQMYJ010000038.1:25515960-25539282 GCA_030014305.1 Clarias laeviceps
AATTGCCCATAGTGTGTGAATGAGTGTGTGAGTGTGTGTATGTGTGTGTGCCCTGTGATGGATTGGCACCCTGTCCAGAGTGTACCCTGCCTCGTGCCCTAAGTCTCCTGGGATAGGCTCCAGGTCCCCGTGACCCTAAAGATAGGATAAAGCAGTATAGAAGATGAGTGAGTGAGTTTCTTTATGACATGTTATTAATAAGAAAGCTTGAAATGTCAGTTTTAGTTATCTGCACATCATTATATGAAGCTTAAAGCACAGCATATTCCACAGTGTTCTGTGATTTGCAACAGAAGCACTGAGTGAGCTAATGCTTTCGCTAGCAAATGCCTTTAAATCCAGGAGGAATCACATATTTGCACATTGTCTGAGGTAATATGCAATATGAATATCCTAATCAACTTCTTCATCCATTCTTCTTCATCACTTCATGCTTGTTTGCTTGTTAAGCTACTCTTATCTTTGTGACTAAGCAGCCGGGAATTTGTTATTTAATAATTATTAGATAATCTTTATCTTTTTTTCTGATATACACTTTAAACAGAATTATCAATAAAAACACATAGTAGCCTAAGATCAGCTAACGATGCTTCCGCCATCCACAATTGTGACTGACATCATGGTAGCTAGGTGACTGCAAAAAGACTGCAAATGTTCACAGCACCATAGGCCTTTTGCGTATCCTATGGCATAGGCTCTGTGTATACTTGACCCAAAAGCATAAATCAGTGGTATGAAAAATCAATAACTTGAAGGGCATTACTGGGTTTACAGGTTCAACATGCAGTTTGTGTAACATCTCAATTAAATTTTGTGATTTTTTTAGTCTTTTATACACTGATCAGACATACTGTAACATTACAAAGCAAAACATTATGACCAGTATTGTGTGAGTTCCCATGTGCTGGGCAGACCTGGTCCTTTAGCGCCTGATTTCACAAAACCTCTGTGGGTGTGGTGTGGTGTCAGACATCAGGATGTTGGCAGTGGATCCTCTGGGTGTTGCAGATTGTGTGGTGGGGCCTCCATGGATAGGACCTGTTTGTCCAATCAAGCACCATGGGTGCTTGATTGGATTGCGATGTGTGGACTTTGGAGGTCTATCGGCTGCCTTGGGCCTTGTGCCTAGCATGCTCTAGTGCACTGGGTGTTCTGGTTCCATTCTGTTGAGGCCAGTATTGACTTTTTTCAGCAAATTCTGTGGGATTGGACCATGTGGTCCAGCATTTGCTCCCCAAAAGCAGAAATGAACCTTGGGTGTCCATGATCCTGCCACAAGTTTACTTATAATTGATAATTAATATGTTCATGTTATTGTTATTGTATGTGGTGGTAATTTTATGGCCGATCAGTGGAAACTGTACCAGCCATTTAACAATGGGTTACGTCAAATTAATATACCGTATACTTTATAAATAAAACTGAATAAAAAACACTCTCATTATGATTTGTAATGTGAACATTATCTGGAAACTCTTGACTCTTGAATACCTGATTAAAGAAAACATAGAAAAAAAAACACTACAGTATTGAACTGTAAATGTGCCATTTTTTGGTGCACAGCACTACTGGCTTTATATGTTCTCCATGCAGTCCATTTAACATCTGAACCCACTTTCATGATTCTTCCAATGTTTATTACTTTCTCTTATAAACTGCACCGGTCATTTAACAGTTGGCCTCATCAAGGCTCAGTGCTGTTGGAGTCAGATGCATCAACTCTTAGCTTTCAAAGAGAGTAAGCGATGGAAATCGAGTAAAACGACAGAGAGGCATAGAGAGATAGGGATGGAGATAAAAGATGCAGGATTGGATGCTTTAGCACCACCAGACACCAGTAATGAGGATGAAGAGTCAATCTAGAGCTCCTGCGTCTTGTCAGAGGCAGACGGCTCTTCTGGTAATGGCTTGTTAGAAAGCAGCACAATGTCAGGGCTATGAATAAAGGTGCTAACATGACAGCAGGGTCCCATTTGTCAAAGCACAGGGATGTGCAGCCTCTTGATAGAGACAGCCACAGAAATACAGATGTGTGACTGAAGGCAAAGCTATTCGTATTAATCCCATGTCTCATGACTTTGTACTTAAGAAGAATGAAATTAATGATGCTCACAATAAATTAGGCTTTTTTGCTTGGATTTCAGGAATTCATTCCAAATCACATTTGCTGCCTAGAAAGCAATTTCCTGAAGATAGAACTGGGGACAAAAAATTTTGTCTCCGCATAGTGGATATTTAAAAAAAAAAAAGTTAATATGAATTGCAATTTATTATTATTATTATTATTATTATTATTATTATTATTGTTTAAATCCAAGTGTGTGTGTGTTTTCATGACCATTATCATCGTGGCCCCTGGACATCTACAGTATAAGTGGATAGATTACAGAAACAAGTGATTCTTTATGCGTATTCTTCATAACCAGACAACATTTTCAGCACCTACATACAGTAGCCATTTTCACAAATTAAGTACTAATACATGCAGACACAATAGAATTTTTTTTTTAGTATGAATTGTCTGCAATGAAGCACCTGATCCCTCATGCCTCCTTCATATGCCATTATACAGTAGCTACTACACAGTAGTAGCTGGCTGGGTGATACATGGTAAATGGATCCTACTGCTTTTACCTGGCTTCAGTAAAGCCACAGGTGCATTTTCAATGCTGTGGCTGGAGCGTGACATGGCATTTAAATAGGCTGTGGTCAATTCGGCCAATGTGAGCCTTATACCTCAAACAATCTTCAAAAGAAATTGTTATAATGATGGAGGTAGTACATTGACAGGCTTAGAGATACTGTGTATCTGTAAGCTTTAATACACCTTTATTATATTCTAATGATTTTATGTGAATAGATTATGTCAGCAAGAGAAAAGTAAATCCTGTATATAATGTTGTTTGAGGTGACCTACAGTAACATGAAGATACTGTTAGCCATCCTAAAAAAAAGTTATTGGATTTCAGACTCAAATATTTTTTTTTGTTATGGATTTTAATACTCTCACTCACTCATCATCTATACCGCTACTGTATAGAGGGAGCGGGAGGCCTGGAGCCTATCCCAGGAGACTTGGGATAGGCAGGGTACACCCTGGAAAGGGTGTTAATCCATCGCAGGGCACACACACACACACACACACACACACACACACACACACACTACAGTCAATTTTGGAACACCAATTAGCCTAAAATGCATGTACTGTGGGAGGAAACCATCCAAGCACAGGGAGAACATGCAAACTTAATACACACAGAGGCGGGAATCAAATCTGGACACTGGGGGTGCAAGGCGACAGCGCTAGCCATTAAGCCACCACATTGCCTTGGATTTTGATCATTGTTTAACTGCTTACAGTATCTTTAATGCAAATATCAATAACCATAATAAATCAAATAGGACAATATATTTACCAAAGTTCAGAAACAGATACTCCAAAAATATCAATATCTGAAGCTACAGTATTATTATCTTCAGAAAAAATAGTAACCTGGGAAAAGGTATCTGCAAGACATTAGCTATGTACAGTTGCAACCAGGAGTTTACATATACTAGAGCTAATTACTGTACATTTAAACTTTTTTATTTATTTTTTTTTAATACAATTTCTGATATTCAATTCTAGTGTACATCCCTTATCTTATGTCAGTTATTTGAAAAATATGAAATGTCAGAATAATAGTAGAAAGAAATATATATTTCATATTTTTTTTTAAATCACATTACCAATGGGTCATACTGTATGTTTAAATACACTTAGGTATTATTTAAAAAGATTGCCTTTAAAGTGTGTAGCTTGGGTCAAATGTTTCAGGTAGCCTTCCACAAGCTTCTTAAAATAAGCCGCTATATGTTTTTCTGCTTGAAAATGCTTTTTCAGTACTGCCCACAAATTTTGTATTGTATTGAGGTCAGGGCATCTCCAATTCCTTGACTTTATTGTCCTTAAGTCATTTTGCTACAGCTTTGGAAGCGTGCCTGGGGTCATTGTCCATTTGGAAGACCCATTTGCAACCAAGCTTTAACTTTGTGGCTGATGTTTTGAGATATTGCTTCAATATAGCCACATAATCTTCCTTCCTCATGATGCCATCTATTTCGGAAAGTGCATAAGTCACTCCTGCAGCAAAGTACCCCCATAAAATAATGCTGAGACCCCAGAAACAATTGGGATGGTGTTTTTGGCTTGCAAGCATTCTTCTTTTTCCACTGGTCATTGAGGCCAAACAGTTTTTGTTTCATCAAACCAGAGGGCATTTCTCCAAAAAGTAATTACTTTAACCTAAGTGTATGCAAACTTCTGGTTTTAAGCATATGCCAAAGATTCAATCGTGTTAAGTTTTCAGCCCATGTATAACTATGATGTCTTGTGCTCCCTGAACTACTTTTTCACAAATTGAATGCAATAAATCCTGGCACTGTCATCTTGTAATATGCCTGTGATATCAGGAAAGAAAAAAAGTCATTGATTGAAAAACCTGTTCATTCAGGTAGTCAGCAGACCTCATTTTTTATTCACATAATGTTGCTGAACCTACACCTGACCTGCAGAAACAACCACAGATCATAATACTGCCTGCACTGGGTTGTACGGTAGGCACTATGCCTTGCATCACTCTGGAACAGGGTAAATCTGAACTGAATAGACCATATGACATTTTTCCAATTCTCCACAGTCCATTCTTTATGCTCCCTAGATTAGACTCACTGATAAGTGGTTTTCTTAAGTTTAAACAGTTGTATGGCAGCATGGTACCTTGCACCTACAGGTCCTGGGTTTGATTTCCACGTCGGGTCAGTGTGCATGAAGTTTGTATGGTCTCTCCATGGTGGTGGGTTTCCTCCACGTACTCTGGTTTCCATCCATAGTCCAAGGACATGCAGATTAGGCAAAGTGGTGTGTGTGAATGTGAATAAAATACAATGGTCACTATTAGCCACCGTGGTCCTATGTTAAATGGATGGAAACAGTTGTTTAGTCCCAATCTCTTGAGTTCTCCTTGCGTTGTGCATGTGGGAATGCTTTTACTTTCACTATCACAATAGCTGAGTTCTACTGTTTTTTACCTTAAGTTAAAAAAAAATTTCTTGACTTTTTCTAGACCAGACTTTTTTTTAGATGATGACTTTAAGATGATGGGTTACCACTATCCTTCCAGAATTTAATATTGTGTTGGATAGTTCCCAACCCAGTTTAAGTAGTTTCAACAATATCTAGTAGTTGTTTTCTTTGCTTGATGTAGGCCAATCTTTGCCATGACGATGGGTAATGTCTTCCGACATTGTTGTTTAAGAAATGAGAAGCAACTTACTGCATTAGGGTTAAATAATGTGTTGCAGCCAAACCATATTAATCACCGCAGTGATTATCCAGTGGAAGACTCTTAACTATATGCTTAGTTAAATCCAGGTGGTGATTAATATTTTTTTTGGGGGGGGGCTTGGCTTAGCAGTGTATATCAAATATCAGTTCATTATTAGACTTAGATTATGTAAAGTGTTTGCCATAGATGTCCTGTTAATATTCAAACAGTAACATATTAGATTGAGTGCTTTAATAAAGTATAAACCTGGGATTTGCTGCCAGAGCTGCAGTTATGGAACATTTATCAGCTTCCAACATTAATCACCTATTATATTTGAGAATATGTCTTATAGTAAATGCCACACCGAACAAGTGCACTTGACTTTTAAAGCACTGCCATTAGAGTCTCATTACAGTCTGACTATGAGGCACATTGGTAAATAAAAAAGAATATTTAAGAATGATAACATTGCTTTCAGGTTGGTTAAATATTTGATAAAATACTTCAGCTCATAAACATGCAATAGATAGATAGATAGATAGATAGATAGATAGATAGATATACTCCATATATATAACAAGTAATAATGTTTTGTGATCAAACCGTGGTTATAAAATGCATGAAAATAAAACTGACACAACTATGGCTCATCGCCATGTTCATCTTGTCAATTCAACACATCATATAATTGGTTTCTTGCTACATGCAGAGGTAACAGAGATAAACGCACTAACACATTACCAGCAGAGAGGTGTGAAGCCTAGTTGTACTTTCCAAAAAAATTATGATACCATGATGCCTGGTGATAAGATGATAACATTGCCAGGTGGACTGGAAAGTCTCTGAGCTAATGAAATGTTGATTTATAGCATTTTTTGACACTGCTTTGCTATCTCTAACATAAATTTGTTAAGGAAATGGAAATAGCTTTGGCTTTGGGCAATGTTTAATAGTTCTGGGATGTTTGAAATGATCCATGACACTTTTCAAGATAGACAAAAAAAGAACAATTTTATCAAAAATATACAGTTTATTAGAGATATTCTGCACTGTAAAGCCTAATGTCCAAAGTAATAAAACATATTGAGTACTGTTAAGTTAAATAATTACAATTAGTTCAAATTAATAGACCTTGATGAGTATTTAGAACTTTTTGGTATTTATGAGTTTGTAGAAATGCCACTTTTCAAGTTAGCTGAACAAATTTGATATTTTAAGTACTGTAACTGTCACCTTAAAGTTCCACCAACTAGCGATTTTGTGTCTGACATCATCAGGGCTATCAGGAAGGGCATCTGGCATAAAACCTGTGCCAAGCTTGTGTGCGGACCGGATTGTCTGCTGTAGCGACCCATTGCCGGGAGCAGCTGAAAGACCAAGAAATTTTTTTTTGGAATTGCAACAACAACAAAAAAAAAGATAATTGCTATTAAAACGTATGAGTTAGACTACTCAACAATGCAAGTAAAGAACGATTAATATGAATGAGTACAACACACTATTACCTGTAATAGATGTAACTGATTACCTTAAATTTTTTGAGTTTTGCCAACTTATTCGGGTTTACAGTGTGTTAGATTATTTTCATAGGCCATGGTGGCTCAACAGTTAAGGCTCTGGATAATTGATTTGATTTGGAGGTTGGGGAGATTGCATGATTGCAGCTTCCCAACAAGCTATGAGAATAAGCTTATGTGAAGAAATACAGTATGTGAAGAAAAAATGGCCTGTGCTGTAATGTATGTATTATATGTCAAGCCTTCTTATTATTAATAGTTAAAAAAATTGGTACATAAAAAATTAACAAGAAATCATTAAGAAATATAGTAAAAGGAATATGTTCCATATTTAGAGTTTACTTAAAATTGCACACATCTGGAACACTCTCACTTACGCACACTTACTCATTCATTCTCTATACTGCTTATTATGTACAAGAATGCAGAAAGCCTGGAGCCTATCCTAAGGGACTCTGGAAACTAGGCGGCGTGCACCCTGGATAGAGTGCTAATTCATCGCAGGGCACACAAGCACACACTCAATCACACACTATGGGGAATTTGGAAATGATATTTATCCTACTCTGCATGACTGTTAAAAGAAGACAGAATACCCAAAGGAAACATAGAACATGCACACAGGAATTGAGAATCGAACCCTCAACCTTGCAGGTGTAAGGCCACAGTGCTAACGACTATACCAGTCTGCCACATGCATCTGGACCGGATCTAATAAATCTAACAGAGGAATATCTCAGATATGCAGGATTCTGGACTTGGAATTGTAATCAATTTTTTTGTGCAGTAATAAATCCAGTGCCACTATCTTGACAGTTTGATCCAGCTGCATTGAAATGTACTATATGTTTTTAAGATAAATACACTAAAGATTCTGTGGAATGTTATGTAGAGCAATATTAAGTACATAAATCCTATATTAGGATTAATTAATTTATTAAAATATCGTCAATGAAAAGATTTCCACAAAGACGAAAAATCAGCTTGCTCTCCTTTGGAGTCCAATCAAATTTTGGTATCCAGTACTTTTTTGGCATAACATACAGAAGTATGTTTGAGGGAAAGAAATGTGTTAAATTCATTCTAAATACCCTGTAATTCTGAAAGATACCAACTTGAATTATCTCAGTGGGACTGCAGAAGCTTAATACGAGTCTCATCTGAACTTCGGAATGCATTTTTGCATGGAATGAGGGTTGTGAATTTTGGTGTGATTACTTACATTGTACTCGCATTCCAGATGGCAAACTTCATGGACAGTGTGCAGAGCAAGAAACAACCAGGACCTGTAATACTGTATTTATAAGTGACTAAACTTTCATTTAAGAGACAAACTAGAAAAAAATTCTATCCAAAAACTATCCAAACTATCCTCTTAAACTTCAAACTGTGTGCGTCTTTACTTCACACACACAAAAAAAATATCAAAAACATGGGTTATCTTACGATTTTTACAACTTGGAAATATTGGAATAAAATATTCACAGTCTTTCATTTTACCAGCCTGCATGCCAGATGATCCCCAGACACCATCTAGTCTATCCAAAATACCCATCATACACATCTGTATTGCCTGGGATTTCAGCAGCACAAAGCTGCTTCTTTCAGGGTTTTGCTTCTTTGATGTCAGACTGAATAAAACCCTGAATCTATTTCACCTACTCGGTTAATAACTCTTTTGGTAAACCATAGGACAGTCAGCACAGTGTGCATTACCTGAGATGAAAGATGCAGATTTCATTTCAGCTTTGTTGGGGACAACAAAGAGGATGTTTCCTTTTTTTTTTTTTTTTTTTTTTGCAGAAGGATGCTGTAGGAACATTTACATTTACATTCATTTTGGGTCATTATACAAATCCCAGACATTTCCATGAAAGACTCTTGCATATCTGTGTAGCTATGATTTTCTTTCTCTAATACGCTTTCTTTTTAACTACTGTCTCTAGCTGGATAAAAAGAAAGCATCTCTAGCTGGATAAAAAGAAAAATGAATATTAAGACATAATTATCAAAACAAACTGGCCTACATATTTCATATACCTGTAATCATTGTTATTATTGTAGTTTAATAAAGTGTGATTGACAGATTCATGTTCAGGGATGTTGTAATATTCTTAATATGTTCACATGTGTATATATATCAGCAGATGTTTAAGTTCCTGAATTGTATGTGCATGAGTGTACACATTACACTGTTTTCGCATGATTAGCTAATTGGATATTCTTTTGAATCTCCAGATACAGTTCTACCCATAATAAAATATTATAATCTGTTTTTTTTTTTTTTTGTATTTCCCCATTATGAATGCAATCTAATTAAAGATCTAACTAGTATGTTCCTGATGTGGCCAATAAAATAAAAGTTGACCACATTTATAATAATGACATCAGAACTGAAAAAATACTTCTAATTTCATCTTCTAGATGTTCTAGAGGAAAAGCATAAATATAATATTTTGAATAACCATAAAACTTACCACACTCAAGATTACTCAATTTACTTCATACAAGCACATTTCGTCAGCTTAACAGTGAGTACCCAGATTGTATATATGCAGTATATTGAGTAATCTTGAGCATTTCATAATTATTCCATTCTAAAATTATTGGTTATCTATTTACTATTTTTCTATGGAGAAAAATGACGACTACATAATATTTTTATTAAGAAGGATTATAATAAAGCTCAGAACAACCGCAGGTGTTCAGTCGAGCAAAACTGCCCCAAAATTGAATAAATCCCTGTGGTAAGTTTTATGGTTATTCAAAATTTTATATTTATGCTTTTCCTGTCAGCTCTAACCAGAAGGCTGAACTCAAATAACTGCTCTTTACAATAGTGTTTAGCAGAAATGCATTTCAGAACACATAACACTGAGAAGTTAAAAGCAAAAGAAGGCCACAACGTAAACTAGAAACAGGAATCTAAGTCCAACTAGGTACAGTGGAGGTCAATGGTGGCTTGCATTTCTTCTCATTTTTATGACAGTGGTCAACATTCACACATGCATTCACCCACCACAGGCAATTTGGGAACTCCAATTAGTCTAATTTGCATGTCTTTGTACTGTGGGAGGAAACCCACCAAGCATGGGGAGAACATGCAAACTGCACATGTGAACCTGAGGTGGGAATCAAACCCAGACCCTGGAGGTGCAAGGTCCTAGCCACTAATGCCACCAACATACAGCATATATTCCCATAAATTCTCTGAAGAAAGGATGCTGATATTATAAGAGGAACATTTTTGATCAACACATTCTAACATTCTGAAATCTTAAAAAATCTATGTGTGAAGCAGCTGTGTATTTCTCATAAAGGCAAATGTAAAATAATGAAAAGGAAAAAAGCCAGACTTTGGCCATGCTCTTTAATTATTCATATTTGTATTTTATTTGGCTGTTTAATTCCTCCCTGCTGGAAAGTAGAGAAATTTGTAGAAGGCTCATGCTCGCAGGCAGGCATAATAGCTCAGTCTGCAGCCAAATTCATTTTTCAAATGCAAGGCTGATGTTTGTTTCAGCCTTGCATTTGTTTTATGGAGAGTGGCTTGTGATTGGTGTTTGGTTGGGAGTTTGCATATGCTATTGATTTCTCCTAAGCATTCACGGTGCTGGAACGAATAAATAATCCTTGCCGATTTATTGCCTCCATGGCAAGCACAGCTTTGTTTGCGAACTCATTTCGGTTCATTTTTCATCAAGCTGTTAATTATCTAACTTGACCGTAGTGCGAATCAGGGAATTTCACATCATAGCTTCTGTGTTAAAACGTTCTTCCGCAAAGGAGGGGGGAGAAATGACTTTATTATTATAAAAAAATATATCTACTGTATATAACGTTTCACATTTCCTTAGGCATGTATATGGATACCTTGCCTGTCCTGTAGTGAATATTAAGTAGGCCTTTAAATGCAGCTGTGTTCAAAGCAGAGGTGAACATAGAGACCCTGGTGAGCTTCTGCCTGCTTGAAATCATCTGAGTGCCAGTCTGCATATTCTATGACAAGCATGGTGATCATGTGCTAGCACATAAACCACACACAGATGGTTTTCCTATCATGCCTTAAACAAAATTCAGCAAGATTATACCATGATTGTACAGATTTTTTGCCACTTTTTTTTCAACACTGAATCTACACAAGGTGATCAAAGTGTTTATTTTTTCCAGCAGTGGATGTCTTGAGTGGAGAGTTTATACCAGGAATTATAAATGTAATTCCTATTAGCAGATTGATGTGCAATGACAAATCTTCTGAATTTAATTACTTATCATATGACATATCTCACCTGCCTGGTGAAAACTGGTGACAACTACAGGAAACCAATTCGGTGAGAGAACAAAGGTGATATAGCAGACTATAAGCATTTAAAAGCATTAGCAAGGTCTGATGGAGGGCGTATTCCCACTTCCGCATATACTGTAGGCTCCAGGTCCTCCAAGACCCTGAATGAATGATGAATGATGACAGGTTCTTGAATGCCATTGCTCAGACTGTGGGCATTAGTTTTGTATAACCTCACAGCTCTGAAGAAAGTCCTTGTTTTTACGTAAACAGTAGGTTTATACTATTAATGCCCTCATTTAAATAAATTATTGTTTGTAAAGTAACAGCTAAGAATAAGAATAAATAAAAATAGGATGTTATTCAACAAAGAGAAATTTATCATTTTTGATCTGTGAGTTGTTCCTTGTCACTGTCGCCATCACCCTTGGCTTGCTCATCATAGACATTTCATGCATCATTCAATCATTCATCTCATTATTTTCTAGACACTTTTTTTTTTTTCCACACACATACACACAAAAAAAAAATCTTTTTTATTTCTTTCATTTTTGTGAAGCTGCTTTGAGACAATGACCATTGTTAAAAGCGCTATATAAATAAAATTGAATTAAATTGAATCTCAAATTCAAATTTTCTATTTTTTAAATTAATTTGTCACATACATGACCATACACAGTATGAAATGCAGTGAAATGCTTCTACGACTGCTCGTGATCTAAAAGAGAAAGGTAGGATAAAATAGAAAGATAGAAAGATTTTAGTCCAATAGGAAAAAATGCAGAAATGTAAAATTTTACATTTAAAAATTTTAGATCAATGTACAAATCTACAATTTACAATAAAATATAATAAAAATAGAGATATATTCAAAGTATAAATTATGGAGGTTGTACAGAATGTGCAATATAAAAGGATAAAGATATGATCTGTTGATGTGTTTTTTTTTTAACATTTATGGAATTAGTCTTGGCTGTTAGGGTTTTGCATCAGTTACAGTGATTTGCACAATTTTTACAGACTGCATTTTTTCAAATTGGACAGACTGCATTTTTTTAGAAAATGAATGAAAGAGTAAGAGAGAAAGAGAAAGAGAGATGCTAATCTAATGATTCTAAGAACTAATTTGGCATTTGGATGTTTCTCAACATTCTATTTAACTATGAAACATTTAAAAGTTTGACATGTTCATTAACAAATTAAATAGTTTGGGTGGCAAAATCGCTTCAATTAGGTAATAACGCTCCATTTCACCTCACACCACATCACATCAACAATCTCTGAACTGTTTTTACTTAAGTGCATGATCTGTCATATGTTGTTCTTTATTTAACAAGGAAAAGCTTATAATCAAAGTTTGCTGTAAGGAGACATTTATATGACATTAATGGAATGAGGCTTAGGTGTCAGAGCATTTTAAGTTTTCCACCACAGGAGACACTTCAGAACAGAAGACTTTTTGCTCTCTTGCTTCACTGTAACATGACAGGCTTTTATCATTACAAGAGCTCTAATGATGAAAGTGATAACATGAACTAACTTGATAACCCTATGATCAACAATATTTAATATAAATTGAAATGGTTGCAACGCATTGAAGCTGTATGTTCAGTGAAAGGAAATAGCAATGGTCCAACTAATAAAGATCGACATTCTGTTCAATTGAGTGCTTCTGAATTTGTTTCAACATTTTTGGAAAAGGCCCATATATGGCTGTGATGTTTGGCTGTCTACAGAATTTTGGCCAACCAGTTTCTACAAAAGACTAAGATGTTCAAAAATCCACATCTGGATGTGAGGCCATGTCCATCACGATGTCATGGATAAGTTTATGTACAGTAACAGCACACCCTATCATGTTTGTTTCTCTCACTCACTTGGTATACTGCTTATATGGTACACAGTCACAGGTGACCTGGAGACTATACCAGGGGACAAGGAGGGGTACACCCTGGTGGTTTTCCTCCCATAGTCCAAATCACTGGAGGGCACAAGCACACACACATTAAGAGAGCATGCAAACTCCACACACACAGACCTGAAGGTGGGACTCGAACCCCTGACCCTCTAGGTGCAAGGCCACAGTCCTAACCACTACACCATCATGCCACCATTGTGTTTCTTATTAAATCTATTTGTAATTTGGAGAAGATGCCTCCCGTGAGAAATCAGCACTGAGAATGGTCTTCCATAGTTAAAACATCTGGACAGCTGTGATCCTATGTGGTTACCCTATGATTTTAAACCCAACACACTGAAAGCCTTGTGCTACTAAATCTATGCACAGAGCAATATATTTCCAGGAGAATGAATAGACAGCCACGGATGAGCTCTGATCTGAAAAGACTGAAAAGACTGAAAAGGAAGAAGTGTAGCATTGAGTGAAGTGAGCACCAAAGAACAAAGTGATGGGGACAGACTCATTTCCCAACCTCCTTCAGGCCACGGATGTAGGCAATCTCATTTAGATTCGAAACCTCCCTCTCTTGCTTTCTCACTCCTTCTCTGTCATCTCATTTCTGTTTCTCTCTCTCTCTCTTTTTCCGTCTTTTACTCTTGCCTCTGCCATTTCCTTCCTCCCTATCTCTCTCTCTCTCTCTCTGTCTTCCCTTAGTTTTCCTCTTTCAGCAGTGGACTGAGGCTTGACACCCACCTTAGTTTTAATTCTAGTGGGAGCCTTGGCATGGCCATGGACCAATTCACTGACAGAATCTTGATTAGATTTCACATGTAGCTGATGGGGGGAAAGGGGGCAAGGCGTTAGTGAAAAAAAAGTTTGATAATGAATATATTGTGCAAACTTTTATGTAACAAGTCCATAATCAACTTTTTTTCAGCCTTAGGGATATTGTGTGGTGTTTTCTGCTCAGTCAGCTTTTAGATAAATATTTAAACCCACAGTCATGCTTCCCTGATCCATCAGCATGAATGATTTTCTGTGGATTTCCGCAGATGCAATTTCCAAAGTTATGATGTTGCTGCTGTTTCTGATTATTTATCACATTGCTACATCTTTGTTTGTGAGATTACAGTTATTGCGTAGGCTTTCATAACTCTGTTCCCCTGTGAAGGTTTGTTTTTTATTCTGTGGGCACGGAACGAAAAATGTTGTTGCATATTTGTTCGAAATCCAACTAGGATAAATACTGTGCAAGGGACCCAGAAAAAGGACATATTATTCAACACTTATATAACCTGCACAGAGGGAACCAAAGATATAAGACAGTAGGATTTCTGAGCTAGAAGAGATGAGAATCAAAAGTACTGAACCGAGAGACATGGCCTTTCAAGTAAAGCTTTTCTCCTCTGATTTATCTGTACCATACTTCTGTAATTTGCTGGCATGTCGACTGTGTATTGTTAATTTAGCAAATTAATGATATAGTGGAGAGTGTTGTTCTTTTTCCACTTTTCACAATTCCACAGTTGCTTAGTGGTTAACCCTGTCAACTCTCAGGATTGGGGTTCAAATCTCGCCCCGGAAATGTGTGCATGGAATTTGCATATTTGGTCGGTTTTCTCATACAGTCTATAGACATGCAGTGTAGGTTTATTAGTGTTTCCAAATTGTATATTACGCATAACTGGATGTGTTGATGGGTACACCCTAGATGTGCATGTACCCCATCTTGTGTCATGAGTTCTTTGGGATAGGCTTGAGTCTTTTCTCCAAAGACTCTCCCATGGCAAAATGCTATGAAGACTGTTCTAAAGGGCTGACACTAGAGATAATGTCCCCTTCACCATTTCAGCAATTTCACTCACTCACTCTATACTTACTCATCTTCTACACAGGGTTGCGGGGGGCCTGGAGCCTATCCCAGGAGACATAGAGGATGAGGTGGGGTAAACCCTAGACAGGGTGCCAATCCATCGCAGGGCACACACATACACAATCACACTCTCATTCACACACTGTGGGCAATTTGGGAATGCGAATTAACGTAATCTGCATGTTTTGGGACTGTGGGAAGAAACCGGAGTATCTGAAGGAAACCCACCAAGCACAGGGAGAACATGCAAACTCCATGCACACAAAGGCAGGAATTAAACCTGGTCAGGAATCAAATCCAGACCTTGGAGGTGCAAGGTGACAGTGCGAACCACTAAGCCACCGTGCCACCCAGCAATTACAAGTATATTTAATATTTTAACCTTTTTTTAAAAAATCAATTTATCATTAGGCTTAGATTATGTGGCACATCCATTACACGTCCAAGTCCCTGTGATTTGATATAATCTTGACACTGCTTAATTTTTATTATTTTTCACAGTAGTATATCTTAACTGGGCGGCACAGTGGCTTAGTGGTTAGCACTGTCACCTTGCACCTCCAGGGTCCTGGTTCAATTGTCGGCCAGGTTGGATTTCAGCCTCTGTGTGCATGCAGTTTGCATGTTCTCCCTGTGCTTGTTTCCTCCCACAATCCAAAGAGATGCAGAATTGACCGTAGTGTGTGAATGAGTGTATGCCCTGTGATGCATTGGCACCCTGTCCAGGGTGTACCCTACCTCGTGCCCTAAGCTTCCTGAGATAGCGGTATATCTCAGTATATATATAGTGAGTGAGTGAGTGAGTGAGTATGTCTTAACTGTATTTAAACATAATGCATTTGGACAAGAATGCACAATAGTGTATGAAACCAAAAAATATATATTTTTGTCTTTTCTTTAACTTTCTTTGCTTTAGAGTACCATAATCCGTAAATTTTTATTGAAAAAAGGAAAATATCTATAAAATATGTTTTTTATGAATTACACTGGTTTGACTGTCGCTCAGTATTAGTCTCTGAATTCTGATTTTTTTTTTTTTTTGTAGCATAGCAACTGAATAATAAATATATCGGTGCCTGAGTCCATACAAAATGCCTCCCATTTCCAACGTATTACTGAAGCTGTAAACAGTTACTTAGCGAGAGCCTTCCTCTGTCCCCAAGGGCTTGTAATTACACAGGCATGCAGATGGTGCCAAGTGAAATTTCACTTCTAGCAGAAGGCACAGCCGTCCAGTCATGAAACTCAGGGTGCCGCATGCAGCTTAATTTCCACTTTCATTCAATTCAATTGCTGGAGCATGTTAATGGGATTTCAACCTTGTGGGGTGACTACACCTGTTAGCTTCTGTTCCGACTCAGCAATGTTCTGTTATAACCAGACAGTGTAACACAATGTCACACGCGACTGGAGGTCACACTTAGGTTTTAGGTTATAGGTTTCCCTTACCGAGCGTGTCAATTTCACATCATGCAAATTTCACACAAGTACCATGTGGGTGAGTAATGTGTGATATTTTTATTATTATTATAATTATTTTTATTATAGCTATATTTGTAGGCTACAGTGCCATTTCAGTTAAACAGTGGAAGGCTATGAAGGTGCGTCACACATGGAATGTGTATGTTAATGTAGATTTCTAGATGTTTTCTAATTGCCACCAAGGCCACAGTAGCTTCCAACATCTGCTGTTCTAGTTATTGAATGTCTAATGTGAGTCTGAGGGGGTGTAAGGTGGGTGCAAGTTGTGTGTCTGTGAATTAAGATTGTTATTCTGTAGACATGATAGTGAGCAGAGACTGTGTGAAATTTCTATTATTATTATTATTATTATTATTATTATTATTATTATTATTATTAGTGATTCATCAAATCAATGAGGTTTTATGTGATTTACACTAAGACAAAAAGCATTTTTGTATTTTCTTTTATTTTCCTAGGGGCAATAATGACAAAATAAGTACAAACCTAATCCAAATAGTTGAGATGTCACCTCAAAGTAAAAGAATCACTGTATTTATGAATGCAAAACAAAATCTAAAACATTTACATAAAATGCTAACTTTTTCACAACACAGATGTTTTTGCAGTTTAGATCCACTTTATTTCTCATGTTATAATCTGAAGCAATTGAGAAGCTGTAATATTTAAAGACACAGCAACATCTAGTACATTTTTCTACAGTACGTACCTCAGCGACGTGGTAGAGATGGCCTAACAATTTTTTTCAATAAGACATAATGTTATTATGTCTTTTGGTTAAAAAAGTGTTTAACCAAAAGACATATATAACATTATATAACAATGACAATTGAACGATTTATATCGATACATTGATTTAAGGAGCAAGAAGTGAAATAAATTAATGTGCCAGTCATGGATTATTTTTTAGATTATTATTTTTATTTAGATCATTTGCTTGTAACTACAAGACTTTAAAAATAGTCCTTCCTTACATCATCATAAATCATAAAAATATCAGTAAATCTACCCCAGATTGTTGGTTTATAATATTAAAAATTATTATATCATATCAGATACAGTGAAATTGTCAAAATATTGGATCCTTGCATAATGAATCAGAAAGTTTTCCACCACATAGCAGGGACTTGTAGTCTATGTCATATTATTCAGTGACGATCTTGCAGAACTGTGCTGAACATGGGATAGCATAATTAAGATTATTGTTTAGATTAAGCTTAAGGTGTTCAGAATATTTTTTCTGTCCATTTGTGGGTGCCACATAAGTTTTGCATCATCCTGTGTCTTTATCCTATTCGTGTGTGTTACAGTAGATGGATGTTGTAGCAACGGTCACAGAAATCTTTCTGGCAATGTCAACCATTTTTTGGTTACATTGACGCAAAAGTAGCAAATGACTGCTGTATATCACGTTATGCCATAGAATTAAATTTGATAATACTGTATGCTGAAATTATTTTTACAATGTGTGCTTTTTGACTACCATAGCAAAAGCATGCTTACAGAGTTGAATTTGAGTGCAAGTATTTTCACTAAATCAATTCTGAGAAGCAAAACATTTTGACTTTTGCATGACTCCTGCACTCTCACTGTTCCCAAATCTCCCCACTGTGTTGCTTTATGACAACTCCACCTGGGACGAAGGCTGTAATCAGCAAGTTGAATATGTCATGGCCAAGGATATTTCAGAGCTAGCACAACGGTAGTGCCTACGGCTGTTGTTATTCAGGCTGCATACAGTAGCATTTGGGAAGAGTCCACCAGGAAAGAGGCACGCAAACCAGAGGGGGATAGAAATATACAAGGCTATGGTGAACCAGTGTAAGAGAAAAAAGGGAGATAAAGAACTGCTTATTCAAAGAGTGTGTGTGTGTGTGGGGGGGGGGGTGTAATACAAAGTTTTCATGAACAGTGAGACTAAATAAATCCTTACAGTGATCAGGGGATCTGTCTTATACTGACAAAACACAAAAGTTTACTTGATGGTTTTTATAATTAAAAAAAAAAAGACTTGGACAGAGTTGGACAGAAAAGATGGACAGAAAACCGCTATAGCTGAACTGAGTACCCAGCATAGTAGATGTTTCTCACATGACACAACTGTAAGTGCACATAAAATCCTGTGGACTGTGTGGGGAAGTTTGAAATGGCTTTAACATTCTAACAATTTGAGAACCTAACAGAGTTTAGAACCAAAACACCTCTCAAACCTAAGGAAAAAGTCAGAGCCAAATATGTCTCAGACATAAAAACATCTCAAACCTAAAGCCATCTCTTAACCAGAGGTGGCAAGTAGAAATACTTTACTGTACATAAGTATTTTTTTCATGTATTCGTATTTTACCTAAGTATATGTGATATTATATCTATGTACTGTATATGTGATACTTTTTACTTCTACTCATTTGTACTCAACTGTACTTTTACTACCTGCATTTAAACTCAATACTTTTCAGATGACCACACACAAGTGCATTGATTTTCTAATCGAAGAATAAACATTTACATTGTCACTCATGCTAACCCACATGAGGAGGACAGAAACATAACAATTCCACCAGTCTTTTAGCTTACAGAAATGACTACCAGGTCATTATAAAACCACTGATTGGTTAAAGCACCAAAGTGATTGGCAGTTACCTAGGCAATGATCCATCCCACTTTGTCCCTGGATTCTTCTGGCTCCTTTATCAAGCACCTCGAACAGGTTCACACGTGACACGTGATCTAGCTAACTACCTAACATACTCTTATGTGTTTGATTTGTGTTTCACCCCAATAATGACATCGTTTTTTCATAACAAGCTTATAAGGTTTTGATTTGTTCTTTATTGTATTCTGTATGCTTGCAATATGTCCATGTTTAATTGTGTAAACTGCTTGCATTATACAGAGTAGCAATGGGTAGCAACTGGCTAGATTAGCTAGCAAATTAAAGACACTAACAATGCTGCTCGCCATTGGTTTAATTCATGTCAAATATTGTAGCTATTAACCAGTCATTATATCATTTCCAGAGCCTCCTTTCCATTAGCTTTAGCAACTTAAAAAACTTAAAAATCAGAATTCATTTTTTTTATGTCTTTATGGAAAAAACAAATAACATCTCTCTGGGTTGATTTTTTCATTTTTATTTCAAAGCATATTGCCAACCACTACAGCAATTGCTATTAGAAGCTGAAACCTTAAATTTTTAACAAAGTTAATCAATGATTTATTTTTAGCATCTAAAAATCCACAGCTCCCTTGAAAGTTATTTATTTCAGTAATTCTATTTAAAAAGTGAAACTCATATACTATATGGATTTATTACACGCAAAAATATATATTTTATGTGTTTATTTCTTCTAATTTTTAAAAGTATGGTTTACAGCTAATGAAAACCCCCAAATTCAGTATCTCAGAAAATTAGAATATTACTTAAGACTAATAAAATAAAAAGGTTTTTAACTACTAAAAAGTTTGAACTTGTACACCACTCAATACTTGGTCAGGGCTCCCTTTGCATGAATTATTGCAGCAATGCGGCATGGCATAGGCGATCAGTCTGTAGCATGGCTGAGATGTTATGGAAACCAAGGATGCTCTGATAGCGGCCTACAGCTCTTCTGTGTTGTTGGGTCTCGCATCTTCCTCTTCGCAACACCCCATAGATTATCTATAGGGTTTAGGTCGGGCGAGTTTGCTGGCCAATCAAGCACAGGGATGACATGGTCCTTAAACCAGGTATTAGTACTTTTGGCAGGGTGGGCAGGTGCCAAGTCCTGCTGGAAAATTAAATCATCTCCATAAAGCTGGTCAGCAGAGGGAAGCATGAAGAGATCAAAAACTTCCTGGTAGATGGCTGCGCTGACCTTGGGCTTGATAAAACACAGTGGACAAACAAGAGCATATCTGTTGTTGGTCCACTGTGTTTAAAGTATACCATAATATATATAATTTGTGTTAAAATTGTAAATATATTCGTCTAAAACATTTAATGTAATGCCTACAAGGTTTCATTAACTTCTAATACATCTGAGCACAGTCAATGAATTGTACATTTATTTATTCATTATCAATTTATACGTGTGTTCTAGTAAAAATTATGACCATTTTAGATTTCTGCAGAAAAGAGCACGCACTTAGTACTGAAACTTGAGTAAAAAAAGTGGTACAGTACTTGTTATGTATAGTTTTTCCTTGCCACTGTCGCCGTCACCCTTGGTTTGCTCATCAGAAACATTTCATTCATCATTCATTCATCTCATTATTATCTAGACATATTATCTTTTTTTTTTAATTGAAAAAATTAATTTCTTTCATTTTTGTGAAGCTGCTTTGAGACAATGACCATTGTTAAAAGCGCTATATAAATAAAATTGAATTGAATTGAATTGAATTGAATTATGGAGTACACTTAGGCAAGTACTTGTACTTTTACTTGAGTATTGAGTTTGCGTACTTTTTTTTGCCACCTCTTCTGCCACCTTCACCTCTATCTAAATACATCACAAGCCCAAACATAATTTAAACACTTCTGAAACATAAGGACTTCTCATAACCAAACACATCTCAAATCTAAACACAATTCACAACAAACACATCTCACACCTACCGTACCATAACCCATGGCTCTATCAAATTCTAATTTAATTCGATTTTCCTAAGACCTTTTGTAATTTTCTTTAAAAAAAATTACATTGTTTTCATTTTTATGTTGCAAATCAATGAAGTTACCATAAATGGCTCCTCACCTCCTCATGTTTTTGCTTACTGATACTGGCACTATTACCCAGTTTGGTTCTTCTCCTGATTAAGGGTTGGGTACAGTACATCATGTACCCAAACACCTCACAAATCTAACCAAAAATAAACACTTCTCAAACCTCTGCTCATCTCATAACACAAATCACATCTCAAATCAGAATCAAACACTCAAAACCAAAAAATTTCAAAACTAAGCACAAGAAATAAAATAGAGAAATAAACACTTTTCAAACCTATGCACAATTTAGAAACAAACATGAACAATAGTGTGCATGTACTGTATCTTAAACCAAATAAAACTCAGGCCCAAGCACACCCCATCATGAAGCACATCCCAAATCTAAACACATTTTAAAATCAACACACTGACCTCACAGATTTAGACACATTACAATCAAATGCATCATAAACCTAAACACAGCTTACAACAAATAAACCCCAGCTGGTGACCAAACACATCTCACAACTAAAAAACACCTTTAACCTAATGCAAATCAAAAGACACCTCAAAACAAATCACATCTGATTCTTTATTACACCTCAGAAACAAACACGTAATAAAACTAAACCTTTAAAACTAAAAACAGAATGCAGTTTCGTGCCTCTCAGGCCCTTTGGGTCCGGTCTGCACTGGCTCTTCATGACCACAACTAAGCTGTACTATGATCAATTTAATCTCACCACAGAGAGCCACTTAACTGTGGTATTCTTCCCTAGATAGACTGCCATTCTCTAAACACGCACACACACACACACACACACACATCCCTGAACGATCTTCTGGAGGTGGAAACATAAGTTAACTTGTTGTCATGGCAACTGCAGGTCTTGTAAATGTGTTTTTGTTCACTTTCTCTTGCTTTGGTAAGGGATGTTTGCTCCACAGCATTGTTTCGTAAAAAAAAAAAAAAAAAAAAGGCAGTAAAAACTGAGTCCAAGCCCTTGAAAGCAAGGAATGTAATTAATTCATTAATTCCTCATTGTTGTAGCAGTATGCAGTCCGTACAGTATCATCAAGCACTTTGTTTTGATTGTGCTGCATTATTACGTTTGGGTAACTGTAAATAGAGAAAAAAAAAAAAAAACACTAAGCCAGTTATAATCCCCTGTACCATTTACATTAACTCATTTAGGCAGATGCTTTTATCCAGCTGAGCTGAGCAGATAAAGGTTAAGGTCTCAGATCAGTCTTAAACTGTCTGATCAGAGACTATTTTTTCTAATTAAAAAAAAGCTTGGGCTACAATGTAAAACAAACGTGGCCAATTTAATCACGAGTGTCCCTTGTAGGTTATTCTGTTCTGGAAAATAAAACCCTCATACGGAAATTAGATTCCACTTCACTGAGATCCTATTTTTAATCCAAATTAAAACTCATTGATTCAGCTGGGCAGTTTCCAGTTTCCAGTCATGTCTTCATTTATGGTTCAGAACCCGAGCTTAAATGTAACTATTGTGGTACTGAAAATGGATTGCTCACGCCTGAAGGTCAGTTCGGATCTGTTTATCTAGCCGTTCAACTTGCTTTTTTTTAAAATTATTAATAGGAAATGAGGGAGAATAAGATTATCCATTACAGGCACTAAGCTCTGATTTCTTTAAATCAGAACTATTCTTTATAATGGGTTTGTTTCTTACTTTTTATCTCATCATATTTAACACATTACCTGTACCAGTTACCATTTTAGCCATTTTGTATTTTTATGCACTCTGATAGATAGCTTTCTTTGTAGCCCTTAAAACCCAGCATTTTAACCATTTTTTTTCTTTCATAAACATATATAGGGCTCAGGAATGATATACTGTAGAGTGACATAACCTTTTTTATACCCCAACCTAGGCAATATGATTAACTGAATTTTATTTCATTTTAACAAACAATACAAACATGCCTGAGCAAAAAAAGGACAACATATGGAAAGAAGTAGCACAGTAAAAAATTAACATTTGTTTTTATAGTTGTTTTTGATTGTTTATATGACCAAATAAATTTATAAATAAATAAAAAAAAGATAAATAAATAAAAAAATATAAATTTCTAAAGGTTCTACATACATTTGCAATGTAATTTCCCTATTCCGGTAGTTGTCCAATTTTCACGTTCAGCAAGGCTTCCATAAAAGCATATATATATATATATATATATATATATATATATACACTCCCGTTCAAAAGTTTTAGAACACGTGCCAATTTCTTTTTTG
>JAQMYJ010000038.1:25543198-25559067 GCA_030014305.1 Clarias laeviceps
AATTTGACCATTAATTTTGTGACATTATAGGGGAAGCTGAGCTTCCCTTGCAGTCTTAAAGAAATCGCCACTGATCTGCCAAATGCCTAAATGTAAATGTCTTAAAATGATTCTAGCATGTTACAATTTACTTATACCATTTCAGCGCTGTTTCAGTGGTTAAAATACTAAGTAAGTCAAGTAAAAATATTCAGTTTAGCTTTTCTAATTAACATTTATTTATGCAGGTGTTTGTTTACATTGAGCAAGTAGCTTTATAGTAGCTTATTTTAAAGTAAATTATTAAATTCCATGGGGGAATTTTAGAGCACAAGTTATTTGATTATTTTACATGTCCTCACTTCGGACTGCTGCGGATATTTTTGCTCTATCTAGTGATGTGTCAGTGGGATCTACTTTTGTTTTTTTGGGGGTTTTTTCCTCCTCTTTTTTTCTGTTCAAGCCACACGTGATTGGTCAACTACTGTACATGTCATGATGTGTGGTGGTGTGTGTGTTACAGACACAACACACAGAGAGACAAGAGAACAGCCAATACACAGATGAGACGCTGGAATAGGTGCGAAAATGAGGGAAACGCAGAAAAATTTGGATGCATTTCAATTATGTAGACAATACAAAAATACATACAATCAGAGATTGAACCTCTATTTTCTCTATTTTTGATAATAAATAAATGTAAGCAAAAATATATAACAGGAGCCACTTGGGAGCCTTAAGAGCCACCTCTTTTTGCGAGCTGAGCCAAAGAGAACCCAGGTTTTATCTCATACTGGTTTTGAAACATATGAGACAAACTGGATTTAAACTAAAGTTTTAAATATTCTTTTAAATTAAGAATACAGTATTAAATATGTCACACAACTTTTCATAACAACGCTTTTACCCACCATTTTACTTATGGTGCAGGTTAAACTTCAGGCAGATATCTACAGAACGAACCTACAGACAGACTGTTTTTGGGTCCTCCAATGTATGAAACATAAAGATAATCATTGAAAGAGCAAGCTCTGACCAATGTACAGACAAAACCTTTCTTTCATTTATATAGATTACCACTTATCCCATGCAGGATCCCAGGGTATTTAGGGCACATGATGGCAGATCCATCCATCTACGAACCTCTGTAGTCTGACTAGGGACCATGGAGAACAATAGTGACCATTGTATTTATTCCCATTTTGTACTACCATGGTAGGATCTCCAGTCAACATTCATATGCTAGTTCACACTCTATGGGTAATTTGGGAATGCCAATTAGCCTAATCTGAATGTTATACAACTGTGGGAGGAAACTCACCAAGCACGAGGAGACCATGCAAACTCCATGCATACTAAGGCGGGAATCGAACCCGGTACCCGGAGGTGCAAGGCGAACCCACTGTGTTACATCCCAGATAGGGGATATTATAGGGGAAAATATTGCAGTTCACAAGCACAGACACACTCACACACACACTGGCAGTTTGAAAGCACCAGTCAAGCTAGGCCAAAAGTCCTTGAACTGTGAGAGGACAACAGAGTACCAAGAGAAAATGCAACCTGAATTTTAAACTTTTGGAATTTTTTTAATCATTATTTGATGTCCAAAACCAAAATTACTACAGCACAGGTTCCACCTTCATTTTTGTGGTAAAATACTTGGGGTTGAGTCAACAACATGGAACACCAGTTATAGTGGTGCACAAGTCAGTGTACTCTCAGCATTTCGATAGAATAGGGAGGGCTACAGTATATCAGGAAAGACATTTGGTACTTAAAAAAAAATACAATTAAAAAAATAAAATTAATAAACTCTGTGCCAAATCAAATATGAACAAATGAACACTGTGTTGAACCCTAATGTGAGAAGCTACTGTAAAAGAAGAAGAAGAAGAAGAAAAACATTTAATTTAATTTAATTTAATTTAATTTTTTTTTTTTTCTTGCATTGTGCCACAAGTGTTTATAAAGAAAGGTTTCAACTGTCATTTCTTCTCTTTCTACCCCACTAAAGTTTTAGATTTTTTAAAATCTTGGTAGATCAGATTTTCTGATTTTATACTGTAAGTTCTGCTTTTGTTCTGTACAGATAACTGTGGTAAACTGGGGTTAATAAATACTCTCTGGTTTACCGTGAATCTTTTTTTTTTTCTTTTTTTTTTGCCATTTGACTTTGTGAAAAGCTCTCAGTCTCTTTCTTCAACCAAGGTTTCATTTAAAGCAAATTGCACCTTGAAGGAGGCAGTAAAAGTCCAGTTTCAGCATGTACTGTAGCATGTATTGCTTTCAATGAATGTCATCAGTTTTGTTCCGATTCTTTTGGTGAAAAAAATTACTTGGGCTTTGCTTGGTGCTTACACAAATTTCCCCATAAATCTCACTATACAGTATAATCCCCCCATGTATTGATTTACATTAGTCCTAGCAAAGTCTAGAAAAGTCTATTTGTGAAATTACTGCTCTAACTAGAAATAACAATTTATGCACATTGCTATTAGAGCACAGTACAGCATGCTGCTGGAGAAGGACAAAATTCCAAATTATTATTACTATAACTATATACTCATTTAGTTAACTATACTTGTCATTTAGTTAGCAGTAGCAAACACTCCTGACAGAAATGAAAACATAACTTTTTGTAATAAATATACTGTCTATCAGGCACACATATGCGGCTGCCAACTGCAGCCCCATACCTGCAATGAACCTGAAGCTCACATCATGGCACAACATACTGTATGGTTGCAGGACAGTTTCATTACACAATGTATTAAGAATTTAGGATTTGCCCTCATTGTGCCATGCAAACTTGGTGACCTTGATCATCTCTCAATCTTTTGATTCATCCATTTATCCATCTAGCCAGCCAGCCAGCCATTCAACCATTTATCTGTTAAGACCTCTGTGGTCCACCTCTTACCAAGTCAGGGAAGGGCTAAGCAGTTACCATGGTGACAGCTCCAGCCTTACATATCATGGTGTGAAATGAGTATACTGGTCTATGTTCACAGAGCAAGTAGGTTCTTGATATCGACTTTTAATGCCATATGCTGAAATATGAACCTATTATAAACAAATTGCAGATATAAAACTATTAAAATGGCTTAATGTATGTGCCTATTATTTTACAAACTGGATGGCTCAATATTTATTGTTTTAAGGGCCTCTTGATCTATAGAAAAGCCTGGTTCTGAGTTGATGCTATTGAAAATCTAGGAGGCAATAGCACTGACTGTGGCTCTAAGCACAGATCTCTATGAGTATGTGGGGACAGATGAAGTCTGATGAGCTGCTGATTGATCCCTGGTGCCTGTAAGCTGGCCAACTCGATCAATACTAATCCACCGATTCCCTACGGGTCATATTCAGCTGTCCATTTCTCTCTACTAGAGCAGGAGTAAACTACTCCACAGGCTAATGCTGCACAAATTTAGCCAAATTTATTCAACAGAGGTTTATAAAGTTTTAGGAGTTTTGATAGCTTTGCATCCAGGAGCAACGTATTATGATAAATACAATTTATTTTTATTTTATTTTTTCATTTTAAATGATGGCCTTGTTCTCATATCTTTTTCCAAATTATATGTAGAAAATGATTTCCCAGTCCTTATAACAACATGAATTCATTGATAGCCTTCAACATTTTTGGACAGAAAAGTAAAAAACAGTAGAGGGGAGTGAGGGTAAGGATGTTCATGTGGTTAGGCTATGCTAGGTTTTCACAAGCAAAATGTCTCTGATGTCTGAATTGTGGATAATGGATAATGGAATAATATTAGTGGGTGGAAGAGCCGTAGGACTCAAATCTTGGTCTTGGAAACAAGTCCAGTCTTGAGACATTTCCTGTATTCCCTTGGCTTTATCTTGGACTTGCTAACATTGTACTTGGACTTGACACAGTCTTGGGCTTTGGTCTTGCTAAATCATGGCTGCGATGCACAAATGAAAACAGACTCACTGTTTACTGCTGCAGGTGAGACTGCAGCGTGACTGATACCGTGATGCAAAAGGCATGTTCAACTTTATCCGTAAATAAATTGTGTTGGCAGAATCAAACCCACCACAAATAAAGACTGCAGTTATTTTAGATGACTTACAAAGTGAAGGTCTTGAAACTCTTCATCCTGTAGTCAGGCCCCAGAGGAAGCTTTATTTATAGTGGAGGCTGTGGCACTTGTCAGAGCTGCTCAAGCTTTGGAGAACTTCCTTTATGTGTTCTTCAGGTTGGCTTCGAACCTGACACCTACACACAGCAGTTTCACACTTACAGTGTCTTACAATCCCATGGTAACGATGCAACGAATGAAAGACTATTTTTAAAAAAATGCTTATTATCAGGATCTTGCTTTTTTGCTTGAAATAACCTATGAACAGCTGATTAAAAATATACAACATTGATGGCAGGGTCGTGCATGGAAGAAATTTTTAATTTGCATGTACTCAAAGGGTTACTGAGAATGCAAAACAATCAGAAACCAATGTGAAAAATAAGTTGGATGTGATAGCATCTGCAGCATAGATTATGCCAGTAGTAAAAATCAAACCTACAAGCTTACCCAAATTCAGTGGTAATAAGAGGGACTTCTATTGATGGAAGAGGGACTGGGAAAACCTCCGGAGACAAGGGGAACCCACAGGGTCGGCTGAGGTTAAAAAGATTCAACTGGGGGACAGCGTTGAGGACAAGATTGCCAAAGAGCTCAGGCTATTTTATGGACCTTGGAAACATCAGCGCAATCAAGAACCCACTTGTAATGAAGTCAATTGAGAGCAAGTTACCTGAGTTTGTAAAAAGACAATGGTTGGTCTACATGACAGATCCTGCAAATGGCATCACAGGATAAAGACATCACACCAAAGAACCACTTTGATGCACTACTAAAGTCCCTAAAGAAAGAAGAAAAAATTCTTAAAAGGCTTGATCAGCTCAAAATTTCAGAAAAGGCAGAAAGACCAGACAAAAAAATCTGAGGTTTACCTTCACCAGGGAGACAAAGAAAGTTTCTGCAGAAAGTCGATGTGTCATGTGTGAAGCATAGGGACAAAATCTTCTTCTGCAAAAAGTTCAAAGAACTAAAACTAGCAGAGAAGAAATCCATTTTAAAAAAAGGTGCGTGTAAAAAGTGGTTGGGATGTCACAAGAATTGTGACAGGTGCAACGATAAATATTGTTTGCAGAAAGAAAAACTGTAAACGGGGAGCCACGCCAGACCACCAATACCTCTTTTGTCCAAATGGGGAACTTGAGGACATGGACAGTAACTGAGCAGCCTGCAAACCAAAGTGTAATGAGTGTTGTTATGGTAACTTTCAGCCTGGAGAAAAATAAATTACTCTAGCAGAAGATAAGGAACTTGAGCTCATAAAAGAAGGTCTTATCTATGTAGAAGAAATTTCCCACAGTAAATCTTCACACTAGGATACAAAGTATCCATGAATTCAGGACCCATCCACCCTTTCATACAAAAATTCAATGGACTGAGCATGAATGATCTCCTGCTAAAAGGACCAGATGTACTCAACCCTATCAGAGCTGTCTTGCTTTGATTTAGAAAGGGAGTATTTGCTGCTCTAGGAGACATTAAGAAGATGTACAACTCTGGCTGGCTCAAAGACCATGAAGGGCATCTTTACAGGTTCCTTTGGAGAGATACTGAGGAAGTAGAAATTAGGGTCAACATCTGAGATCGCCTTGCTGGATGCATTGAGCAATTAGCTTTGCGTGAAACAGCATGATTGGCAAACTTTGCTCATTTGAAAGAGGAGCGCAAAATACTTGAAGAGGATAGCTACATGGATGACGTCCTCACATCCCACAATGACCGGAAAAGACTGACCATGATAATAAATGGACTTGAAGAGATTCTGACAACTAGCGGCCATGGGTTACTGTAGATCAGAGCAAAGTGGGAGGCAAGTGACTGGGGCACAAACTCAAAGTCAAGTGATCATACTTCCGAACCAGATGAAGGAAGAAGCTTGGTAGAAGAGGACAAACTCTACACCATGATTTCCATTAACTTTTAAAAAGGTGAAGTGAAACTGAAAACGCCTAACCCCCTGACCAGGAGACAGCTGCTAAGCCAGGTTGCTGGGCTTTATGACCCAATTGGCCTTGTTATGCCTGCCAAGCCAAAAGGTGCAATTCTTGTCAGGAAGGCATTCCAAGAGACAGGAAATGTCTTAAGCCACTTTCGGAAAGTCATGGGGATCACATTCTCAGATGGTAGCGACAAGACCTATGGGGCCATATTGTACCTAAGGGGCGAGACAGACCAAGAGGCAGATTTCAGATTAGATTAGTTCAAGGCCAAGTTAACACCACTGGGCCAGAAGGAAGTTGCTATCAAGGCTGAAATATGTGGCGCAGTTTTTACTGCATGCCTCAAAAAATACTTTGAGAAGCATGGGTGGATGGAAGTTTAATGTTAGTTGGTAACAGTGTAGGTTCAGTGTATAAAACACTGCATGTAAGTCAAGAGACTGCAGTCAGTAACACATGAGATGGGGAAGCACATCAGCTGCTGGTCATCTCAGGGACAGTGTTAGTATGATGATAGCACTCTTTTTCTTGTTTTTTGATAGTTAATAGTTGATTTAATTACTATAGTGCTCAATACAAGAAAGAAACAGTAACTTATGTTATGCTATGATTGTTGTTTCCAAGTGTAGTTTCCAAGCATTCACAAAAAAATATATATGGTGTCATGTATTACATGTTTGCTTAAACAGTTCATGAAATAGTGTGTGTTAAGCTTATTTAAATTATTTTGTTGTATTTGTTTACATTTTATTTAACTATTATTTTATCAGAAGTAGTGATATGTAGATGAGTAGATGAAATGTTAGGGAAAAGCAGCTTGATGCTTAACATAAAGTAATGACTTGGTACATGCTAATTCATTTAGCTAGCAAATGTTTGCTTTAAGGTAGGAGTGTAGCTTAGTGGTTACCACAGCTGCCTTGCTCCTCCAGAGTTGGGGTTTCAAATCTCTTCAAATCTTCAAATCTTGTGTTTGGTGATATGTTCTTCTGACAGTCCAAACACATGGAGGATAAAGACATGCGATTTCCCATAGTGAATGATTGGCTGTGTGCTTGTGCCCTGGGTGTATCCTGCCAATGGCCGAAATTCCCTGGGATAGGCTAAGGATAGGATGGATGGATGTACTGTATACTATATAAATTTTAGCTTGGAAATAGTTATATAATAGTTATATAATAGTTAACCCAGACTAACTGTAATTAGAGCCTGTGATTAAATAATCGCACTGGTACATACTATGGTGAAGTTAATTGTGCAGCACTACTTTTTTTTTTTTATTGCAGAGGGATTTTTATATCTCAAATGGGTCAGCTGTAACGATGCCTAAAACTTATGCCAAACAGTGGTTAATAACTTTCTGTGGGACATTATATTGAGTGTCCTTACAGACATTATAGTCATAGTCAGGGTCATAGTATCATAGTGTGGTGCTTTTTTTCCAGCATCTGCAGCTTTTTGGAGGTTTAAACATAAAATTGCCCCTTTTCTAAAATAATGTTATAATGGTATTGGGATATCCTCTTTAAATGCATGTTCCCACTGTGCCCGCTGTCTTGCTGGTGCGCCCGGGTGGCGATGACGCAGGGTGCTTGGGCCCGCTCCTCGTTGCTTGCAACTATATTTCAGCTTGTTGGTGGACTCTCTATGGACTGTAATGCAGTAAATAATCAAATATATAATGATGTTTGAATTTGAGCTGAGTTTGATTGTGTTGTTTTATAAGGAGGAGAAAAAGCATAAAGCAGTGCAAAACACCCAATATGGAAGAATGAGACATGACCAGGATAAGGCTGTTAATTATAAATGCCTTTTTCTTTTTTCATTTAAAGTGACTAGCTTCAATTATAAATTTAATAATGTTGAAATGCATTGACGAAGCTGTCAAAACCAGAATTAGTTTTAAAACTAATAGCTAATTTTTTTTATTGCCAATATTTCATAAGACAGTGGAAGTTAATACCATCTGTGGAGGTTGAATGATATGAAACCAAGGCAAGAACATTACTGAATGGTTTAAAATTTTTATAGTATATACATGATAATATGAAATATATTTTGGCAGTGGTGGCTTAAATGTTTAAGGCCCTGGGTTATTGATCAAAAGGTTGAGGGTTCAAGCTCCAGCACTGCCAAGCTGTCACTACTGAGCTGTTGAGCAAGACGCTTAACCCTATCTGCTCCAGGACTGCGGTATTCTGGCTGACCCTATGCTCTGACCAACACTTCCTAACTGGGATATGCGAAAAAAAATTTTTTTACAGTGCTGTGAGGTACAGTACATGGCAAATAATTGATTTTTGATTGAAACTGATTGACTGATTTTCCATATCAGGAAACAATCGTTAATCGAAATCCAATTCCAATCACTTTCCATAGGCATTACATAAACTTTGGTTACAGATTGCTCAGCCATATCAACTAGTATATTATACATTAGCATACATATTCACGTCAGTTTAAATTAGTCCACATAAATCACATTGCAATTATTCTGACATGTATTGCGATTGTGATTTAAACTGTGTTACAGTATGTACTGTAACTGTTAAATACTGTATACCATTTTGTATTCAAATGCTCTATGTCAACAGCAAATAATGGCACAAATTGCCTCATTAAGAACATGTTTGTCAATATTTATCACTTCAAAAGTTTTTTTTTTTTTTTTTTTAAGATTTAAATTATTGACAATCTCTACATAAATTCCAGACTACATGTTCTTATATTACCTTCAGGAAAGGGTTAGGGTTAGGAAAATTGGACCCTTTTGTAATTAACTAATTGCACTGGTCCATAGTAAAGTTAATTGTGTAGCACTATATATTCTTTAAAATATGATTATTGTGATGCATCTCCCTCAATATTAAGGATTGTAAATGTTGCAAAATGCTTGTGGATATAACACTTAATAACTTTATAACTATTATTATAAGAATGATCATTTATGATAGTTTAGCTATAATAATTTCTAAGATTTTCCAGTCATAGACAGTAATTGGATGTTCCCAATCCACCACACTGTTGATCCAGTGATGTCTAGTTGCCAGGATTCTACTGTAGTTAAAATAACACAAGCAAAACACATAATATCTTTCTTTTCAGAATAATTCCAAGCCACCAAACAGAGATATGATTCTATATTCTCCAGATTTAATATGACACAGGTTCTATGCCAGACTTACAGTTGTTTGACTTTTATTATAATCTCAAATATCAAATTAGTTCTATGGTAAATATAAAATGTAGCTGAACATGAACTATTTTTTATTAATCAGGTTATGGTCAAAATTGCATTATCCAATCATAACATTTGACTACTAGTATATATTGTGATAAGGTACATTTGTAAAAAACATTTTTAAATAGATATATGGCGTATAATGACTGTGAAGCTTACACATCTACAGTAAAATAAATGTTTGCTGCTTGAAGAGGACCAACATAGCACCATTTCAGGGCTGCTATCCACCTGGATCTCCAGCCTGGGTTAGACTCAGCAGGGATTCTGCACAAATAAATGTTTTTCTCTTTGTCCCTCTGCTGGAAACATTGGTACGTGCAACACTTCTCCGGCATTTATGGTTTTGTAGACACAAAGCTAGAGATAAGATTGAATGAAATGGCGGCGGACCAGAAAACAGACTGCCAGAAGTGGATCATGACCAATCTGTGGCATCAACTGCAAACACTCTATAGTAAGGACTGACAAAAGTGAGGAGGCTGTGAGTAAAACAAGATTACCTTGAGCTCGGCACTGACCTCTGGAAAAATGTGTTCAATTTCACACATCATCTATTTTTATGTAGACAGATTTTCACACATGAATATACCTAATATCTGCTAAGAATGTGACGAGTCTCTTCTGTCAAGGAGATTTGACCAATTGCTACTTACTCAGCCAGATACAACCTGCCATGTACTATGTAGCTTTCACTAAGTCCTTCCCTCCCCTTGACCCTTCAGCTTCAATGTAAGCCTTTGTTTGCGTACAAGAATGGGCCATTCTCCTTCTAATACATGAACACTCTTGTGTCCCCAGCCGCATGCTCTGAAGGACGTGACTGGACACGTGTTTATATCCCAGAGGTTCCAAGGGACGGCTCTTCAATCTCTCCCTCTCTCTCTCTCGTCCCCTCTCATCTCCCTCTGTAAAGATGTGTAAGGATTAAGCTTTGGGATTACCGAGTGTGTGTGTGAACAGCATCTGCAGGAGGAGGAAAACGCTGTTGATCGTGAGTACTCTCAATCACGTTCTCTTGGATTCTTTTTCTACAGCATGAAAAGGCTTAGTGCTTTGGATTATAACATTTCACAACATACTCTAATAATCTTGTTGTTCCTGGATCCAAGAAAGCATTACTGAATAAAAATGGATTAATAGATTGTTTTGTAGTGGTCCTTATAGGCACAGTAGTATGCAGTTGTGATATACTTAAAACGTGCTTTTTTTGGGGTGTTTTATGGTTTTTGTCATTTCATCGGCAGCACCAACAGACTACATTGATCCTTACAGTAATAAGAAGCAGTGCAATCAAAATAATATTTAATATTTCAATATATTCAACATTTTATAACATAGCATTTTAATTGCATGTATTTAACGGTTCTTGAACTTGCTGCTAAAAGTAAAAATATATGGCGGTATAGTGTTGTGATATTTCCTGCCTTATCACACATCCCTCATCATGACTTCTATATCTTGCCGGGGAGTTGCTTTGGGCAAGATATATGTGGTAGGAAAGTGCTTGTCATTGTACCAATTAGGGTTGTTACAGTGTCATGCGTCAAAGTTGGGTTTATACTATATATATTCAACTTTCATGCATTTTGCATCAGAGTTGCGTGTTTTAACATCAGCACATCGGCAAGTAATCACTCAAAGACGCGCACACACATGCACAAAAACGTCTTTGTTTCCTCAATGACAGATAGGAGACAAGCCACTGACTTGTGAAACTACAGTGAGTGACAGGTTTAAACTCTTCAATATTCTCCAGTAACTGACATCATGTAAGCACCCCCACCCCTCCTTCCCATCATCTCACATCTCTAGTCTCTTCTCAGTTTTCCTGCTTGTTCTCAGAGGAAATTGAATTAGTTAATGTGAAATGAAAAATAAGAAAATTCACTGTGTGTTTGTGTTAGCTAACACAAACTGACTACTACTGTATATATTATTATAAAATAAAAAAAACTTTCAGGCGTTAGTAGTCTTATCTTACTCTTACTTAAATACCGTTACAAATAATTTGATGGTAACAATTAGGGACCTCTCAATACAATATTATCACGATACTTACAGTAGGTGCTGATTTGATTTGTATTGAGATTCTGTAAACATCACGATTTTATAAATATTCCGATTCAATATATGTGTATATATTTTTAATTTAGGTTACAATTCTAAACAAACTTGGCAAATAGTTTACTCCTACCACACAGGGTGCCACGCTGCCTGTCAACATGTGAATAGTTTATATTTCACCAGCTGTAGAATTACAGAGGAACTGCAACATTTTACCACCTCAAATGCAAACATACAGTATATACATTAAAAAAAATAATAATAATAAATATATATATATATGATTTTGGGATTTAGGACAGCTTTGTTAATCATGAAGCTTGCAGAACATTAACATGAAATGTTAAATTATTAACATGAAATGTTAAAATGTTAAAGATTGCATTCATTAACATGAACCAGCTTGATGTGATGGCAACTAGTATGTTACGATTTTGGGGAATATGGTATCTCCAAAATTTCTTCCAAAATATTGTGGACGGGTACAAGCAATAAAAGAACTTTGTGTTTATATTTCTTGCATGTTTGACTAAGCACTGAGCACTACACTGCAAAAAAATCAGAGCAAGCGACAATGTCTTAAATCTAGTCATTACAATCTCCTATTTCTTATTATACAGTTAGTATAATCTATATTATAGATATAATATCCCAAGCAAGTAATCAGATTGGACAAGAAGCATTCCACAAGTGGCGATATAGAGCATAACAGCTAACTATTGTACACCCCAACAGCTCTTGTTGTCAGTCTAACAATTGTTAATTACACCTAATGTCACTCAGCATGGGTGAAAGTAGGTCTGTACGGTAACAGAGAAGAGAGAGGGGAATGACCTTGTTGTTCTGTTCATGATTAATATGAGCTTCAAAGCTAAATAGAGAGTAACACAAGGCTGAATCCCAATTCCCTCTCTATCCCTGACAAGGGCACTACATTGTGGATAAAACAAGGGATTATACAACTTACATAGTGCCCTATATTTCTATTTAAAGCTGAGTGGGATACAACCCTGGAACCCAGAACTTAGCTGATATTCTAAAGTGGAATAATTGGAAATATAAAGTAAATCACATACGACAACTCTTAGGACCATCTTAGGTCCACCACCTCCATGGTTTATTCTTCTGACCTTTGGCTGCATAGTAGCACTCTCACTCGCTCACTCATCTTCTATACTGCTTTATCCTGTATTCAGGGTCGCGGGGCGGGGCGGGGCGGGGGGACTGGAGCATATCCTGGAGGCGTTGGGCACGATGCGAGGTACACCCTGGACAGTGTACTAATCCATCGCAGGGCACACATACACTCATTCACACACTATAGGAAATTTGGGAACGCCAATTGCTAACCACTACACCACCTGCATAGTAGCAGTACGAATTGAAAACTACATTCACCCCTGTTAATTACACAAACCGTTGGTCGCCCACTCAATGCTAGTTTCTCCAACCGCAGAGCTAGTGTTACGCAAAATAAGTGGTTAAATAAATAAACGAATCATAATCTCAGGGTAATGCTGTTGTACTCAATATCAGCACAGCTGTGATATCTTCAGCACTTAGGCAATGCCCCCCTGCCTTTGACATCACCACAGCTGTGCTGATATTCAGTGCAACAGCAAGACATTGAGTATGATATTGCTTAATCATAAGCTTTCAGTGCTATATACCACTAATAAGGCTATTTCTAGACATATTATATTTTACACATAAATTTCTTGTTCTATGGGCAGACATGTGTACCATTTTTTAGAAAAAATATTTAAATTAGCAAAATAATCTGCCAGTCAAACATATAAAATATATATGTTTTAATATGTCTCTAATAATATTAGATTTGGTTGCTCATATACTGTATATATTAATAAAATCCAATACACTTTAATGTTATTTTTTTGAAGTGTAAACAGATATTCATACTACAGACAGTTGCATTGTGTTACCTGGCCAGAATACCCAGTGTACGACATTATGCCTTTGTGAAAATGAGGTCAGTCTGTCACTGTCCTGCCTGTCTGGAGTTTCCATTTTCACAGGGAGAAGGGTGAAAAGGATTAGAGAGCAGTGACACATCTAGTTATTTCACCCATCTGTGCAGTCCAGGCTTAGTTTTATTATTGCACTAGACCTTAGTTTTGTGTGTGTGTGTGTGTGTGTGTGTGTGTGTGTGTGTGTGTGTGTGTTTGTGTGTGTGTGTGTGCACTTCTGTGTGGACTGTATGTGTCTGTGTCAGCTATAAAGGCAAGAGTGGAAGAGTAGATGGTCCAGAAGCTGCATGTACAAATGCTTTGGGAATGAGGGATGAAAGCTGTGTTTGCTTGTATGCGTGTGTGTGTGTGTGTGTGTGTGTGTGTGGAAAGGAAATAGTGTGTGCTGAAGACGCCTAAAGCGGGACACTTATTCTCCTGATGGAGCCAGGCAGCTCATAGAGTGCTGATTGAAGCTTTATCTGAATAAAACCCTTTCTATTACAGTGTGCAGCTGTATTTTTCACTTCGCTTTTGTGTGCTTTGGTTTGTTTGAGGTTTTTTTTCTTTATTTATTTCTTTCTTTCTTTTTTCAAAGATTCCTTTTGGGACTCAAGGAAAGGATGCATAAGTGCAATTCGCAAGTGTCTGTTGATACCTTCGGTTGGAATGTGACGAGCAATGAGATGATAAACCACTGTATTCTGAGTTGTTGTTGTTTTTTCATCTATGATATGCAACCAATTGAGTTAGCTATTATATTGAAAGCTATTAGATTATATAGATGAATTGACAGAAAGAACGCTGGTCACTCATGTTTGAATAGTTAGGAAATGTTGGTAAAGTGGTATCTGTTCAGGCCTTTTTTTCTGACAGTAAATCCTTATAGATCTTTGACTAAATGCTTAGTCAGGTAGTGAGCACTGCTGAGAGAAAGCTAGCTAGAAGAAACTGACTCTCTCTCTCTCACACACACACACACACACACACACACATACTCACACTCAACTATGGTGTGACAGCATCAAGAGGTGAAACTGTCATGAACTGATCATAAAGCAGCATAGGCACAACTTCTACCCCTACGTCAGCAGTCTTACATACATAACACTACCATGCACAATTTCACTGCTTTTCTGTTTAAAATGTATTCTCAAAAAAAATAACATTTTGCACACACACTGTTTGTCTTTCTATTATTAGCAAAACCAAAAAGCATCTACTGTATGTAAATTATTTCAGCATCTACATTGGTATAGATGGGATAAATATGGCAAAAAAATAGCAAAGAGCTTACTAACAGCAATGCTTTCTTCCACTCCAATGTGCACACTACCAATGCAGACATCACTTCTTGTTGCTGCTACTGTGAAAATTAAACGCATTTCTGAAAAAATTTATATATATATATATATATATATATATATATATCACTCAATTAATTATCCATTCAATCGCGGTCGATTTTCGCTCATTCTGTGGATCATTCCCCTCCACACAGTTCTATTGATGCTTCTTTGAGTTCACCCATGCTCATGTTTGTATCAGATTTGACAATATCGAGCCATTGAGTTCTTGGACGTCCTTTTCTCATACTTCCACTGACTATTCCCAGCATGACTGCCTTCTCGAGTGAATTGCTGCGCATGGCATGGCCGAAATAGGATCATTTCTGCTTGGTGATCTCGGCTTCCAGTGACGTCTTTGGCTTACTGCGCTCTAGGACTTCTTTGTTAGTGATTCTCGCTGTCCAAGGGATGCACAACAATCTCATCCAGCACCACAACTCGAAGGCATCAATCTATCTTCTGTCCGTCTTTTTTATCGTTTCTTGCAGCAGTAGGTTGCTATGGGGAAGACCATCACACTGACTGACCTGTCTTTAGGTGCAGTGCTGATATCCTTACTTCCCTAGATGGCATTGCATTCCATCCAGGGTTAAACATCTCAGGATTCAGGTGTCATGTCCCCATTTTGGTAAATTTTGGAACCAAGGAATATGAAGTACTGTACTGTTTTGCTTTCTTCATTGTGGATTCTTCATCTGCATCTTCTATTCTTGGCGGTCGTCATCATGTTCATCTTCTTGATGTTCAAGCGCAGCCCCATCTTCTCACTTACTTCATGCATTTCACGATGAGTCACTCCAGATCTCTTCTGCTTTTGGCCAGTAGGATGGTATTGTCGGCATATCTGAGATTGTTGATGTTCCTACGGCCAATTTTCACTCCTCCTTCAGTGTCTTCTGGCAGTGCTTTTCTTAGGATTGCTTCTGCATACTGGTTGAGGAGTGATGCCAATAGAATGCATCCTTGTCTTTTTTTCTTGAGCGACTACGTATCATCCAACTCTGTACCATACAGAGTTCTCACTGGAGCTTCTTGGTTCAGATGAAGTGAAAAAGTTCCACAGCCTTTTTACTCTTAGAATAAAAAAATGCTGGCCAAACAAAATATTTCACATTGCTGTTTAGTTGACACAGCATGTATCTAGTCCACAACCTCAAACAGTCACACTCCAAACTCCACTATGGCCAAGACCAAAGAGCTGTCAAAGGACACCAGAAACA
>JAQMYJ010000038.1:25619555-25629644 GCA_030014305.1 Clarias laeviceps
GGAGTACCCAGAGAAAACCCACCAAGCAGGGGGAGAACATGGAAACTCCCTGGAGGTGCAAGCCGGCAGTGCTGCTAACCACTAAGCCCCACCGCCGTATATATTTATACTGCATATATAATTTTTATTTTGTTTTATTTTGTATGATTTTTTTTTTTTTTTATCATTTATTTATTTTTTTATTTTTTTTCAAATATTAAAATACTGTCTTGCCAGATTTTAGACCTTGACTTCCTCAGGTCCTCAGGTATGTTTTCTCACATTTGTTTGTGCACATGCATTTTTGATTTGCAAAGTGAACCTCGAATGAACTCAACCTTGGTCTCATGAAAAATTCATACCAAGTTGAAAAACAAAACACATGGAGTGAAAATGTATAAAACCTAGCGCACTGTTTTCCTTCCATAAAATATTTTGCAGTGCCTGGAGTGAAATTTCAGACCCCCTCATATAAACGTGAATCAGGAATGAGTCTTTGTTTTACTCTTGCTACATTTTTCACCAATCTTTACAGTTTAGTACAAAGGTTAATATGTTATGTACGTTTAAGCGGGTAAAGGAAAATTTGTCAATTACCATATTGTAATTGTAGTTAATCTGTTACCAAATTGAAAAATGCACAAATAATGAATTCCCGCTATTCAGAAGTGAATTGAATGAAATCAACTGCCTTTTAACCTCAAGTGGGCTGGTACTGTCAACTTTTGGGCGCTAAGGGCACGAGAGAGCGGGAACATAGAAAAGAAAGACATGGTTTATCATATCCTTTATGAAAAATCAATATTAAGGACCGTCTACATCTAAGCATGCATTATTAGTGACTTCCTCAGCTCAAACTCTGCAGACGCTACACTGTTTATTTCTCAGCGCAATAACAAGTGTTTCAGAGGAAGCGTGGTGATGCATATTTACAAAAGTGATCAGGAAGCATGATGCTGCATATTTATAATAGTAATTGTGCAGCATGACGGTTCAGGTATTGCTTATTATTTTTGAATAGTTGAAGGACACAGTGAAGAATTGAAAAACAGATATGTTTGAGAACACTGTTTTTATAGCTGGAAAAGGATTGCAGCTGGTACACCTCTGCTGAGAGCTCTATGTGTGTCTGAGTTAGAGAATCATACAATTTACATCTGTAAAATCATGAAAGTTTTAACCCTGCAGATGCAAAATAACAGTTTTTAATTATGCATTCAATTTTGTGCTACGTATACGCAGATTCTCGTGTGGCACACAAGGACGGAAAAACCTGTCCTGGTAAACGAAGGCAAAAAAGGCTTCACAGATCCAAACGTGGAAATCTGACAAGCTCTTCAACACTGGTACGTAAACAAACTAACACACATACATTGTGCGTCAAACCCAAAATAATCCTTCCCAGTTCTTCCATGCAGAGATTAAAGTATTAAATGTCATAGAATGTGCTCACTCTTTTGGGAAAATCCATTCGAAATTCAAATTCAACTAAGAGATGAAATCATATTTGGGCATCTAGTATTGAACTAGTGTAGAACACATGACAGGAAGATGTTAAATCATAAGACCCAATCATGTTGCAAAAAAGTTTTGCATTCATGCAATCAATTTTACGTTTTTTAATGACATTTGTAATGGAGCCGCCATGTAAAAGAATTTGTTATTAAGTACAGAATCTTTTTTCCTACAAACCTGGACGTTTGTATTACATAGTTATATAATCACACTCCATTCACAACATGGCATCCAAGCAGAAGAGAAGCACTGGAGTACGCTGTCTCCTATTTGAGCGTCAGGCAGACCAAGGTTGCAGGAAATATATAAAATTCTAAAGCATTCGGGTTTTTTTTTTCATTGTGCAATTCAGGAAATATCTGGGGGAGGATCACTGATAAATGCACTACGCTACTAAATACAGCAAGTAGCAAGAGTCTGACATCTTGTTTCTGATATATGGCAAGCTCTACGATTAGAAAAAAAACTACACTTGTATATTCAGAGCAGGCTGTAATGATCAGTCACACAGTGTTTTTGAAGAAAAAACAGTATGTAATTCAACTGTAATTGTCTCCGAGCACAGAGAAAACACTTTGCATGGCCAATCTGGATAGAAGTTAAATCACACCTATAAAACAGGAAATTACCCCAACACTTCATGTACGTTTAATCCTGTTTATCTAGGGCTGTGGAGAAGTTATGCTTATGTTGTCTGTACAGAAGCACACTCAACATTGCTAACATTGAACTCAGACATTACGATTTCATGATCCCATTTTAGTATCTTGTGCCTCCATTAAGAAACTGTCAGTGCACGATATGAAAGAATAAAATCCAAATTAATAAGATGCCTCTGGCAACCTCAAAGGTCTGAATTTCGTTGCAGACGATTTGCTAAACCCTGAAAATCAATTTAAGCAGCTACAACCCTAAATACTGTACGTGCACAATTATTTCGGTGCCAACATTTGGAATCGCTGACTCAAATATGTGATGTAACTCAAGGTTCAGAAAATACAATAATATGTTCAGAATGTGAGTTTCATCTACTTACGGCTGTCGTGATGTGTTTCAGGCACTAATAATTCGAGGCCCCGCAGGAACGAAGAGGCAGCATCTCGGAAACCTAACCCTCAAGACGTGATTTCCCGTTCCTGCAAACTACAGCGAAAATTTACTGACTACCACAATTGTATCTTTCAAAGCACAGATTGGTTCAACAAGGCAATATCTCTTGGTATTTTGTATGTTAAGCTGTTTATGATTGTAAAAAGAAAAAAAAAAGAAGAAAAAAAAAAAAAGACAGGAAGCGAAACAGCGGAACATTGACGCATCTGGTCTCAACACACACACAAAAACAGAAGTGATGCGAGGTCCCTGACTCTTCCCAGCACAGAAGTCTATTAACAACAAGAAAAAAAACAAAACACTGGATAGGTGCGTACCCGCTGAACGAGGGAGGACGAATCATCTCAGTCTAGTTGATCTTTAAGTACATAAACTCAGACAGAACTCTTTTCAGAGATTAACATCTACATATTGTTCAAAGGGAATGTGTTCTTATTGGTTTTTTTTTTTTTTTGTTTATTTCAACTTAACACGTTGTCTTCTTTTCACTTAATGTCCATTGTGTTCACTTTCTTGCTAGTTCAGACCTACTGACTTCTTGTTCTCTGCTTAACTAAAATACAGGTTCTAAAAGTGTTACAAAGAATCACTGCGATATTTACTCACATCCCCAGCCTAGTAGCCGTGTTGGAGTCCACAGTGAGTGATCATATAGCAGTCTTGTAAGACTGACGAGAAATAAACATGAGTGGCACTACATTTTTCTTAATTTTTTTTTAGGGGGTGGGTGGGTGGGGAGGTGGACGTTATAGTATTGTAAATATTAAACCTTACACACGAACAATCATAAGCTTCAAAATGGAGTGGTCTAGCAGTAAACCGAACAAAGCAATGTAACAACTGTATTTATAACCGAGTATATAGTGAGATTAAGACATCAACACGCCACAAAGGAAGTCTTTGCACACGCTTAGCAAAGGCAGGAAAAGAGCCGTGTTTAAATGGGGTAAAAGTGTCGACCATAATCGCTTCAAGTAAGCTGGATTTCGTGTCGCGACATAAGCCATGGACTCTATAAAGGAGACCTCTCAGGCGAAGATGCAAAGCTAATATTAGCCCAGTGGCAGCTTGGGGGGGGTCTGCAATAAAACCTTCGCAGTACTAATGTGTTAGCGAAATTCTCATAAAGCACTATCCCTAGTATAGTTTATCATTTTTAAACTGTTGGTTTTCTGCTATTAAAATGAGAAAAGGTGCCATAAATGATGTCAGTTTTGTTCAGATGGTAATCTACAGCCACCATAAACGCCGTATAACAAAACAAACGGAAGTATTTTAGTGTCCGTAAGGTAGCGGCGGTGCCTTCGGAAATAGAACAGCTCGTAATGTTACCTGCATGCCACAGAAGCTTCTCCTTTTTTACGGGTAGAAAAGAGTTCCTGTGCACAATTACTCTCTGCTGTCGACAGTGCTCGGCTAAATTTAGCTAATCAAGCACAAGATCCCGACCTTGTAAAAATCTTTAGGGGGAATCGCTATTGTCTTGTATACTAAAGCAGTCTCAACACTGTTTAACGAGATCGTTTATCTGCCGTCGTTCATCACTCTTCACATCCTTAGTGATCAGTTACTCGGTAACGCATCATATCTTTATATTAGACGGTAATGAATAGCTTATCAGTTTATAATTTGTGAATACAGCACTTATTTTGGGAACATTAACACAAAGTTGACTAGCTTTAACGTTTTTTTTTTTTTTTTAACCAAGATCCACTTGAAACGTCATTAACCTGACTTCATGCTCTGATTCTAATTAGCGTCTATTAGTGCTTGTATGTGCTTATCTTTCATAGTCAGAGTTAGCAGTTTCTCATTAATTACAGGTGTATTTTAAGGGAATGTGACCATTTAAATATTCACATGAAACTTATATAAATATCCTGCTTATCTCCTTTAATACCCAACTGTCTTGGCCATTTGCTTTTACTCATCTAGAATGCAAAAATGATAGGAAAAAGAAATATCTTCCATATATTCTGATTAAGAGATTCAAAGGATAATCCATAAAAATTAAGCATCACATTTAACTCTTTTTCCTGATATAAATAAAAAAACAAAAACAAATAATAATGAAATAAAATCTGCTAATAGATCAAGACAAACCTATATTCAAGATATTTTTACTGGCTAAGACATGGTCACAGTTTGCACCTATGGCAATAAAAAAAAAAGTGTAAGATTATTAAACCTGCCAAAAGTTTTTTTTTTTTTTTTTTTTTTACTGAGATTAAGCTTGAAATATTGTGGTGTTATATTCTCATTTATTTATAGAAAACTTGTGTGCCAATAGGATAAGAAAATTTCACGTCTGAAATTAGTAAAAATTTCTAGTAAAATTATATAACTAATAAGAATTGGTACCTCATGAGATAATATCTCTTTACCCACCTTGTGTTAAGAGCACAGTGCTAAATGCTAAACATTTCTATAAATAGTAGTTATTATGGACAGCAATACAGTAGAACCTACAGTAAGAAGGATAGAATAAAAGAGCTGTAAATTATATCAATATATATTGCTAATGTTGCAAAATAACAACTGTATTCACTATTTATATGTAAGGCATAAATTCTGCAACACAATGCGAAGTTACTGTTCTACCATCTCGAAGTTGATTAATCTACAATTACATCCTAAAGTGGCTCATTCCTTTTACACCACTTGTCGAATATGTTATACATATTATATACAAAAATATTTTTTACAAAACCAAATTCACGATTTAAATTTAAATTTATGTTGTCGAACGTCCACTGTAACTTTGGTTAGAGGAGTTAATAATAATAAAAAAAAAAAAAAGGCATTCTAGTCATGATTTTTCCCTTTTTTTTTTTTTTTTGAAGTTAATAAAACACAAAAAAAAAGCAGCTTGTTTCCGAGAACCTTTGTAGCCGGCGCTGCAATCAGTGCCGCTGTTATACAAAAAAAATTAAATAAAAAATTTGAATCAAAAACTCCCCAGCGCATAAAGATTGAGGCGTGTTTATTTTTACTAGCTATGAAAGTCTAACGATGTACATGAACACTTTCATTAAATTTGTCCTCACCAATACGGAGAACATCCTTTGTCGTTATTTATGAGACACGTCTCTGCTTACAGGATCATTATATAATTCTTACCAAACCCCTCAATCCTCCTGCATTTCAAGACTCTTGAGCTCACAGTGAAAGCGTTTGACTAAAGAACGCCAGAAATGAAGTAAACTCGAACAAAAGCCCGAGCAGCCCGTGCAGGTGTCTGAAGCGACACTTGGCCTCGTCTCATCTCAGCTCCTTCATATCCTTCATAACTGTCCTGCTGCATGATTATACGCTTCTCTTCATCAGGTTGGAAAGAAGTTTAGAAGCCTGTGACATTTCCGCTGTTTTTGTTTTATTTCCAAGACACTTGCCGCACTGTTAATTTGACTCTATGCGCTAATGATAATTATCTACGCTTCCTTTGTTTTCTCTGAAGCTTTCGCAGCTTAACAATTCTTTGCTAAAATGATTTCCAGCAGGTCCCAGTGTTATTTGTTTGATCTCTGCATGGTCTGCTTATTATCACCTGCCTACTTAGAGTTCATCAGCACGTAAATATTTGGTGCAACTTTTCATCCCAGATTTAGCCTTGATTTTTCAGTTGTAACTTGATTGAAAAAGTGTGGAATTGTGCTATGGATCTCGTCTGTAATTGTTACTTCGAAAACAAAAGAAGTGTCTGTATCATCTTCCTTTTGTTTAACCTCACAGATTTGCTTGTGACAGACAAAGTGTTTAAAACTGAATTTTGGAGTTATTATTTAAAGACCCTGGAACCACCTGATATCATTCCCGACACTGTAAAAAAAATTTTTTTTTTTCTATTTATACTATTTTTGATCTATTTATTTATTGTATTTATTTTACACAGTAATGTCCTGACTAAAATGTTGACTTACTGTACCAGCTCAGATTAATGAATCTCATTCCTCAAAAAATATATAAATGAATAATAATATCTGAGATTCTGAGAAGAAACTGAGAAGATCATTCGGCATGCAAGTAAAGAGATCACGATGATTGGTTTCTTTGTAGCCCTGTAGCATTTCTCTTTACCTGCCGGGTGTGTTAAAAACATTAGTTTTTTACCACTTTTTGCCTTGACGTTTTTCACCTTCCTTGCGTTTGTAATATAAACTCATAAGCCATGATAATATTCTTGCGTTACTTGAAGAAAATATGTTCGGTGTGGTTACTGATATTCCGTAGAAATGCACAGTATAACGACATCTCACTAAGGCAGAGTATTTATGCTGGTCCTGCTGTTTGCATCACCACACTGCTCACACACACACACACACACACACAGACACACACACAGAGACAAAGCCCCTTCTGCATGTTACTCTTGTAAATGTTCTTCTGTTTTTCTTCATAGCTCATTTCAGTGAGAAAGAGATGAAAATGACCAAAAAATAATAAACACACACAAAAAAAAAACAATTTGCAGTGTTTCTTGAATGATTGAATGTGAGCTCATGAAAGAGTCAATCGAATTAATACTAATGTAAAGCATTTATAAGAAAAGGTATTCAAGTTTAAGATCATGTGGAATGAAAGCTTTTATGCAATGCAGCCAGACACGGAGCGGAGCCAATGTTACAACACTAAAGTGGATTATTTTTCAATAACAGCTCATCCTGAAGTCTTTTATTTCTGTTATACCATAGAGGAATTCAACTCGAATATGCATTGAATTTAATTCTGTTTAGTGCCCAGCACTATGACATCAGCATAGCAACTTGAGCTGAGATGCTATGCTGATTTATAGTGATTGGGCACTAAATAGAATTTAAATAGAAATATATAACTTACGGTAATCAGTAAGTTAATCTACAATTACATCCTGAAGTGGTTCATTCGTTTTACACCACTTGCTGAATATGTTATACATATATATATAAAAATGTATAATATTTTTGTAGTTTTTACACAACCAAACTCCCGATTTATATTTAAATTAATGTCGTCGTGCATCCACTGTAACTTTGGTTAGAGGAGTTAATAGTTCTAGTCAATGTTAAAATCATTCTAGTCAATGTTTTTAAAAAAAAAATTTTTATAGTTGATTATAACTTACAATAATTAGTTGATTAATCTACAATTACATCCTGAAGTGGTTTATTCCTTTTACAACACTTGCTGAATATGTTATACATGTTATATACAAAATTACACAGGATTTACAGAATGTACAGTACAAAGTGAAATTGTAAACTGTGTAGTATAAAATTATAAAAATATAGCAGTGTAAAAATATGATATGGCTTGTGGGTAATCATACCTGCTGTTCTGCTGCTATGTCTGAGAAAAGCAGGTGAATGTGTTTGTCAGCCTGTTCTCACAGAGGTAAACCCCCCATCCTGGCATAACAGAGTGTCATCATGACTTGAGAGATCCTCCATCTGAGACATCGGCAGGGTTCATGCCAATATTAACACCTGCAAAGGAAGGCAGGAATTACTTACTACGCTACATCTTATTAAAGCAAAGCATTGGTTTTGTCAGCGCTGTGTGTGGAAAGCTGTTGGTTAAAAGATGCGTTCTGTACCTGCACTATAATTGGGAGCTGTCATCATGTACCTAAGCGACACTGAAGCTGATAGCGCAAGTTTTTGTATTGCTTATAATTTTTCTTATTCAACTATCTTTATAATTAAAAAGGTTTTGTGTGCAGCAAATTTCAACACTGTTTTTCCTTGAGCTAAGTTGCTAAGTTGTCACTACTTTCTGTTTGACTCACTACAAAATCACAATCATGACGGCTATATCTTTAACCAGCATGTAATTTATACTAAATTGCATACTTACTGTAAATAGCCACAAACACACTTGGAGGCTGATTTAACCCCTTTGACAAAACTGTGGGATAAGGAGTTATAGTAGTTACATCTTTTTGAAGAAAAAACAATCACACAAAATTCACACTGATATAACTGAAACAATCTTGAAAAAAATGCTTTGCCGTTTGTGCTTTTTAACACCCTTGTTACTTACAGAAAACATGAAAATCATTTTGCAATACAGTCGGCCACCGTCATTCGTAGATTTTTTTTCTTAGAATCTAATTAATAATTGTTTGCGGAAACCCGCAAAGATCATCTGAAATTATTTTTATTTTTATTTCTTTTATTTTTTTAAATAAAATTTTGTAACGTAAATATTAACATAAATTCACATAAATTTATATATTAAATCTATTACACTATACATTTCGTAGTTCTGTTTAGCAACCGTAGAGGAAAACATGGCTTGAGGATTATTATAAAATTATTACTGTATTTACCCTACTTATACCAAAGAAAATGACAGCACATACCAAAGCAAACATGCTTCCCTGAATTACAGTACACATAGTGGTAACATCAGTATTTTACAGTACATTCTGGAGACATAGCAGTACAGTACTGTACAGTATATGGGTTTAACTTTTTTAAGGATAATGTATTAAGATGAGTTTGAAATGGAATTAAAGTGTTCTGGGTGCATACTTGGGGGCATATTTTTTGTTTAAACTAAATAAATTAGGCATTTCTAGTCAATTTTTGAACATATCCAAAATTTCAAGGGTCAACTGTACTGCATCTGCAAAAATGGAGTTCTCATATTGCTGTCAAACTGTTCATATATTCCATTATATATAGTTAATACTTTAACCAAGCATTCACAGAAATTAAAAGCTCTTCTAAGACGTTTTATTATTTTTTTTTTTTCAGAACAATCCAGATTTATATATTTGGTAATCTTATATACACCAATCAATCATACAATAAACCATAACATAACAATGCAGAAATATGTCCTGTAGTGTCTAGATTCCCCTTGTGCCCCTAGGCAGCGCCGGGCCCTTGGTCCATGTCTCCACAAGACCACTTGGGGTGTGGCATGGTGTCTGCCCCCAGGATGTTGGCAGCGGATCAATTGGGTGTTGTGGGTTGCAGGGTGGACCCTTCATGGATTGGATTTGTTTGCCCACTGCATCCCATGGCCGCTTGATCATATTGAAATCTGTGGGGTTTGGATGCTGGGTCAGTGGTTTGCATTCTTGACCCTGTGCATGGTGTGCTGTGGTGCGCTGGTATTCTGGTCCCTTTCTATCATAGCCAGCATTGACTTCTTTCAGTGATGTGATCTATTTTGGTTGGGATCAGGCCACACAGACTAAACCTTGGCTCCAGCAGCATGGATGATCCTTGAGCACCCATGATCTTGTCACTGGTTTACCAGAATATCATTGATAATTAATTAGAAAAAAGCTCATTCTCTCTGCTCATTCCTGCTCATTCTATCTGTGCTGGTCTTCAGGAAGCGGAAGTACAGGGTGGGCCATTTATATGGATACACCTTAATAAAATGGGAATGGTTGGTGATATTAACTTCCTGTTTTTGGCACATTAGTATATGTGAGGGGGAAAACTTTTCAAGATGGGTGGTGACCATGGTGGCCATTTTGAAGTCGGCCAT
>JAQMYJ010000038.1:25629744-25648377 GCA_030014305.1 Clarias laeviceps
GAGAAGAGGGTTGCATTGACAATCCAACACAATGGGCATTTTATAACTTATTTATAACATTTTATAACTTAATTAATCGCCACACACTCTGGAAACCTAGTCTGTCCTGCTTGGTGCTGTTTTCAAAGCAAGTTGTGATGTCTCCTGTCCAAGTGCTCTCTATGGCAAGTTATAGTCCTATGAGCTTCTAAAGTGGTAAAGATGCTGACGGGCCTTCTTCAAAAGCTGAGACTTGGAGCAAATAATTATTTATTTATTTATTTATTTATTCAATCCCTGACTCAGCACTTAAACATGTCCAAATTTGTATCTGTGATAAACATACAGAATGTAAAGTCAAGACAATCTGCTTTAAGGTTAAACATGCTGAAGTATTCCTTTCATTAGAGATCTGAATTCTTGAATAAGCCATCATTGATCAGTTTATTGATCACACCGGACAGTCTCTGGTAAACCAGCTTAGCATGCAGGAACAGCTTCATAACTACTATTCTGCAGCTGTGACTAAGAAAAGCAGGTGAATGTGTTTGTCAAAGCCTGTCTTCGGTAAGGTAATCCCCCCATCCTGGGAAAACAGAGTGTCATCATGACTTGAGAAATCCTCCATTAGAGACAACGGCAGGGTTCATGTCAATATTAAAACCTGCGGAGGAGGGCAGGAATTACTTACTACGCCACATCTTATTAAAGCAAATGATCTGGGAGTGTTGGTTTTGTCAGGAGAAATAGATTTTTCTGAATTTGTAGTACTCTATAGAGAGCGATACAAGGAGAGCGAGTGGGTGGATGAAAGATCTGCAGTGAGTCTGAGAAGCCGTGAACACTAAAGAGCAAGACACAAGAGCACCTTTAAGCTGGATAAAAGGCCTGTAGCCTTTCCAATGGATGGGACTTCTCTTCTGCTACTAAAGCCTGGAGGTGACTTTAGTGCTCAGACACAATGGAAGCATAAGAGTGTCAGTCAGCTTCTGCCCAAGTGAATAGATTCAGTTCAGTTCTGAGGTGAATGCTAGAAACAGACTTAAGATTAAAAGTGATGTATTAATTTTACAGTTTATTGTGATTCATTTAATCATTATTATTCATCATTTATTAAATCATCCATGGCAAGTGTTTTAACCTTGTCAGGGTTGCAGGGTATTCAAGGTCTACCCCTAACAAAGTGAGAGAATTTACTCAGGATAGCAACTTTGAGGGCAATTTAATGTCCCTTAGGAATGTAAGGTGGTGAAGTCAGTGACAGGGTTCTTCTCTTTACCACAGTGTTAATGTGTCAGGACCATGGCAGGTCTCCTGCGTGATGTGAACACCCATGTTCTGGAAAGTGTCCGCTTTCTCTACTGGGGCGCCATTTATTTGAACAAAGTGGTCCACTATCAAATCCTTTGTCTTGTTGACATTCTGGAGGAGGTTGTTCTATTTGCCCCAGTTCTCCAGTCTTCAAATTTCTTCTAGGTTCTAGGTTGGCCTTCTCATCTTTGATGGTGGTGATAAAATTGGATTGATGAAGAAAGAACTCCAGGATAACTGGCTGTGAATTGTCAGCATTACTGTATATCCTGCATGTAGTGCTAGATCTAGCTTCCCAGGAGGATAAACAGCATTACCTTGTACTGTAGTGCCAAGTATCAACCCTTAGCTTGCCAAAATGCTGTTGGATGAGTGCTGCAGAACAATTACATTGTTGCTTAACCTCAATTTGTCAAAATAAATGTTCCAGACAGGTATAAATATATAGACATGCTACTAAGATAGGTGTTCCTTCAGGAAGGTTTCTGTGGTTGTGTATCTGAAGTTTGGGGGAGTTATGTGCTGTGGGATTTTTCCAAGAAATTGCCTACATTGTCTCTCCTGTAGATATGGCTTTAGCTATAGGACTTAGGGCTTTTAGTTTTTAATAACTGCATTTAGAATTGTTGTTAAATGCTTACATAGTAATGTAAAAAAAAAAAATGTTACTGCAAATGTAAGGTAATTATAAAATCATTATGTTATAGGTTGGTATATACTGTAGGAATTTATCAACAGGAAAAACATGACAAATATCAAAACTTTCATATAACAATATTATAGGTAGACAAATCACATTTCCAATGCATTTCTATTTGGAGTTGCATTTTTAGAAAATCATTCATAAGCTTTGCACCCAATGCCACTGTACTTTGGTAACAGAATAACCAATCAAACATCCAACATCTTTAGCAGTATATTAAAAACGGTAATCATTAATGAGTTTATTTTCCAGGTGTAATGTTCTTGCAGAATATTAAAAAAAGAAGAAGAAAAGATTATTCTTTAAACTTTATATAAAACAGTATAAAAGTATCGAAGTAGTAACTTTACTAGAAAGTGTTTATCATCAAGACCTCTGCTCATACATTCTGCTTAAATAAAGTGATTTTAATGTAAATGTGAATTCAGATTTATGATAACATAAATTAAGCTTTCTAAAAACTCATTATTGATTTCTAATGAACTATAAAATAAAAAATTACTACACTTTTAACCCTTAATATAGAGAAGAACAACATTTGGTTACTTGCAAGTTTGTAAAAAGAACACGTTTGTATTTTTACACATTTTTATGTTTAAATAAATGTGACTTTGTATTTATATACATTCTGAAAAAAGAAATACCCTACACAGACAAAGAACCATATATGATACTTCACAGACATTTTGATAAGGATGGGGTGGAGGGGGAATCCATCAATTTTTAATTTCCAAGTATTTGAGAAGTCAGTTAGTTTCTTGTAAAGGGTTAAGCCTTTACATGACTTTAAAAAGAAGAAAACAACATTGTTTAAAGCAGTAAGCCATCCTCTTAACAAATCTGTTATATAACACTTGCTCTTCTGCTCAGCATTTATTGTTCATGAAAAATCTTGACATTGTTTCCTCAAGGTTCATTCTTTCTAAAGCTCACTTAAGGTGACAAATAGCTCTGGTTAGGTTTAAGGTCCATAACTGGAGAGATGTTATCTCTCCCCCTAATGGACAAACAGACCACTACACTTTATGAAAAAGCTGCCATATTGCGTCTGTGATAGTCGGTAGGAATACCCCCTAGGTACCATAAACACAAACAAACACATTAATATCTAAGGGCAATCTGATGTAGCCAATCCATCTACTGACCTATTTTTAGTAGAAAACTGTACTTAATGTGAAAATGAAAATTTTCATATTAAAATATGATGAACATAGACAGTATGCTGAGCTCAGGTTGTAACCAGATACAACATTCTCATTCCACATAATGCTGCTAATCACCTTTATATTTGAGGGCATGTTCAGAAACTATACAAATATTATAAAGATAGGCCAAAGTGATGAGAAGATCGAAATCTTCAGATTCGAGGTTCCGCGGTTTCAAAGATCCGAGGTTCAAACCCCACGGCCACCAAGTTGCCACTGTTGGGCTCTTGAGCAAGGCCCTTGACCCTCAACTGTTCAGAGGTAAAAATGTAAGTAGCTCTGGATAAGGGCGTCTGCCAAATGCCTAAATGTTGACATGACCCTGCTGTTACAAAAGCCAATTAACCAGCTCAGTTGACTTGTCCAAAAATAAGTAAATAAATAACCTGACAATTGTTTCTTTGCATGCTAAATGATACAAGTTTAATCTCTAATCATAATTTGATACTTTTTATATTTCAGCATTTGTCTTCTCATTATTGTTATTATTATTATTATTATTATTATTATTATTATTTTGGCATTGGTGGCATTGGTTTCTCTCCTACCATGCGGAAGGCCCAAGTTCAATTCCTAGCCAATTCCCAAACCCCAGCTACTGGATGCAATGCCAGTCCCAAGCCCCGGATTAAATGAAAGGGTTGCATCAGGAAGGGCAGCCAGTGTAAAAGCTGAGTTGTTGTGCAAATTGGAAGGTCCACTGTGGCGACCCCTCGATGGAAGCAGCTGAAAGACTAACAACATTATCATTTATTTAACTTGCTATGAGCTATGAGTACTATTACTATAGTATTACTATAGTAATATACTATGGGTTTCTACTTAATGGGGTACAAAAAAATATATATGGGAAGACAGTATTTGATCATTGTTCCAACTCTTAATGAATACAATAATACAGTATATAGCTTTATGCCACATCACTGACAAGTGATGTGAACACTGATCACCAGACAGGAATCCAAAGCTTGCTCAAGGCCAGACCGTCTGGTCCGATCCCACAGAAAAGACAAATCTCTGAAAAAGTCAGTGCTGGCCACAACAGAAAGACACCAGAGCACTCAGTACATCACAGTTAGCCACACACATGAAGCAAAGCAGGCAAAGAGCCCAAACTCCTCAGACTCCACTCTGATCGAGAACCCACGGGATGCACTGGATACTTAAGTCTGATTCATGGAAGCCCCACCCTGCAACCCACAGGACGCAAAGGATCCATTGCCAATGTTCTGGTGCCAGACACTGCCGGACACGCCTAGAGGTCTTGTGCAGTCACTCCCCAAGGAACCCGAGCTGCCCTGGTGGTACAAGGGGAAGCTAAACCTAGGTGGTGTTAATGTTTTTAATGTTGTGACTGAGTCAAAGTCAAAGTAATTTGTGCTTGCTAAATAAATAAATCAACATTCAGACCTAACAATATTGTTTTAACCAGAACAAACATTTTAGTTACATCTGTGATATGGATGTAGTTTGTGCTTTGAAAGTTTAAATGTCATTTGTATCATAAGCACAGTTTACTTCCCCTTACAATTTTAACTGAACACAGACAATTTCTTTCTTCCTGGCAGAAAATGTCCAAGGGTAAACAACACTCCAATACCGCTTTTAAATCATGGTTGTCCTTTCTCTCCAGTACTGCTTGGGGAAATTCCTGTCTCCATCTTAAATGTCATTTAAATATTTAAATATTTTCCTTAGCAATGGTTGAGGATTAACAGTGGCTTAATTTCACGCAACAAGCTGAGATCTTAGATATTAGACATGTGACTATCTATTAATATAGTATTATTAAATTGAGGATGCTATTCATTCATAATCTAAACCACTTATCCTGTACAAGGTCACAAGGGGCCTGAAGCCAATACCAGAGCACTTTGGGCACCAGAGGACTTTTTTGCTCTGTTTTCCTCCCACAGTATAAAAGACATGCAGATTAGTCTTACTGGCGTTTCCAAATTGCTTGTAGCATGTAATTGAGCATGTGAATGTGTTCCCTGCGATGGATTGGCACCCCGTCCAGGGTTTACATTGCCTCAAGTTTCCTGGGATAGGCTCCAGGACACAGGATAAAATTGGTATATACAATGAGTGGGTTGTAAGGACCTAATTGGTCCTGCTTAGATCTTGGAGGAATTAATAAATTAAATAAAAATTTGAAACTTTGGGGAAAAATGATCCTCAACTCCCCTGCTGTGTTGCCTCGATGCCTCAGGCTTCCAAAACATCATTTAACAAGCTTCACTTCAGCTGATAAAGCAATGGGGGTTGCCCTGAAGATGTGACTAGGACTCCCTCACTGGAAAATGGTGAGACAAAGTCAACAAAGGAGGGCAATATTGGAATAAAGACTATGTCAGTTAATAATAGTGTATTCCATTCCATAATCATGCTCCAAGTCAAGTAGAAAAAGTGTGTGCTTGGATTTGTCAACAGATGTTACGGATTCAGCAGCCGACCATCAAATTGGCCTCGTTCGTAGTGCCATGTTACATTAGCTCCAGCTTGTGTACTCAGCCCTTATTCAGACTGACCCACTTTACCTTTCTGATTAACAGCTACTGTGACAAACCTGTACAAAGTGACACGTGCAATTTCACATTCAAACTGAATCAGCAATTCATAAGGGCTTGGAGATAATGAAAAACAACTGAGTATCAGGAGACGGGATTATTTTCCTTGTGGGAGGTCAAAGCCTGTCTGTCCTGAAGAAATACAATTTTCTTATATTAGAAACAATAAATAAACAGGGCACCTTCAAAAAACAAGTAATTGTCTAACTGAGTTACGAGTCAACAAATCCCTTAAGTCTGTTGGGGCGTACTGTAAATTCAAACAAAATCCTTGCTTGGTTTTTAATTAAGTCAGAGATTGGAGTAAATGATATTATAGGGGGGAAGTCAAAATTTTTCTGCACTCTGGATGTAGAATTAATTTTAATTCACTTTTAGAAAAGAAAAATACATTATTTTTCTCGTTGGTTTTCAATACACTTTGTCCATCTGCCAACAAACTTTCATATTCCCTCATTAAAAAGGTTTTAGGCTGAGCTGCCTAAAAAACTGCCATCAGAAGTAAATCTTCATCCTTGTAGGGCTGCTTTCAGGTGACCAAACAGGTGAAAGTCCGCTGGAGCAAAATCAGGACTATAGGAAGAATGTTTTAACACCTCAAAATAAAGTTTCTGCAGAGTGTCGAGAGTGTGGGCAGAAGTGTGCGGACGTGCACTGGCATGCAAGATCATAACGCACTTGGATAGCAGTTTAATGCGTTTAATCCGAAGTTTAAGCTTCAGATCTTTAATGAGCATCTCACTGTAACGAGCACTGTTGACTGTTGAACCTTTTTCCTGATAATGTTCCAATACTGGCCCTTGAGAATCCCAGAAAACTGTAAGCATCAATTTTCCAGCTGATGGTTGACTTTAGAACTTCTTTTGGTCAGGAATTGAGGATGTTTCCATTATATATTTTGCTGTTTACTCTCAGGCTTGTAGTGATGAATCCATGTGTCATTACCAGTAATGAATCTCTTCGGGAACCTTTCACCTTTCATAGAGTAAAATATCCAAAAACTTCTGTTTCCACAATAAAAAAAAAAAAAAATGATAATAATACACTGCACGCTGCTCTTCTTTCATGCAAATCACAAGTGGGGCATCCATTTTTGCTGCCACTGCAGTTACAAATGAACTAATGTAACACGTTCACACCTGCACCCAATGACTGGGGAGAAACTAACCTTGAATGGAAAGCATTGATAAGTTTTAATAACTGGAATGCGGATAATTATTGACTCGCCCTTGTATTTTAGTAGCTGTGAGACAATGACGGAAGAACAGTCTGTACAGTGTAACTGCTGGGTTGGGAACCAAGTGCGCCATCCCCTTAATAATGACAACATCGCAATTTTGTGGTGGAAATATCTCTAACCTATAATCCTCCAAAATCAAGATAGAGTAATGAGGTAACAGTGACTCATAAAGGAGTAACCCATTTATCATTAGAAACCATCATGCTTGATAACAACATCACACTCACTACCAATGTGCACCATCACAAAATACCAGGTCAGTGATGATCCCGTTAGACTTATACATATCAACATGAGATAGAGTCAGTTATTGTATACTTAGAAAATGACCAATATCATAGGTTTACTTGATAAAATAGCCAATAAACAGGAACCGCACAATTACAATTTAACTAAATATGTTGTGTAACTACACCAACATCAATAAGGCATTCAGAGCAGCCCTCCTGCCTTCATCTTGGAAGCTGATGCTTATTATATTATATTAGATTCAACTTTATTGTCATTGTGAAAAGTACATGTTTAACTAAACTAAACAGAGCCTTTGTGACTCACCAAACCATTTGTAAGGCTGATCAAGGTCTGGAGTAAAGCCTTGTTAACACTACACGCCTGCTTTAAGTGCACTGATTGGAACATTTTTAGGCAGGCTGCCACTGCTGACTAACACAATGACTTTTGAGAGTTTGCTGAGACTGGGACTGGATACTTAAGCAAGTGTGTGGATGATACTGTCCCCACCAAGAATGTCACTATACTTACTATACATGCAATTTAGAAACCCTGGTTGACCTTAGATCTTAAAGAGTGCAGAATGCTGCCCTCATGTCCAGAGACACATTGGATGCTTTTAACCCTCAACTTTTAGAGGAATATGATGGTCAAACAAAATATTTTACATTGCTGTTTAGTTGACATTATGTGTTACCAGTTCAAAATCTTAAGTTCACTCAACTTGTAATTGAAATATTTAGATCTCAGATCTGCAAAGGCAAATTTAAATGAGGCCATAAAAACAGCAAAGAATACAAATGCGTGAAAAATCCAGTGTCACTTTGCTGACTCTAAGGAATCCCAGGCATCTCTGGCAAGGCCTCCAGTCCATCACAGACTTCAGCTTCACCCCCCTGCAATTACAGCACTGACTTCCTAAATGCTCTCAATAAACATTTGGACATGTTCATGACATTCCAGCAAGAAATAACACAACTTTTCAAACAGAAAACTGCAAGGGCTCAAAACATTCCAGGGCAGGTGTGTGCAGGCCAAGGAACATACAGAACGACTAACTTGCATAATTAACAACAGCTTTAACACCTCCATAAGGCAAGCTGTAGTTTCTTCATGCTTTTAGAACTACTACCATAATTCCAATCCCAAAGACGTCACCAGTGTCATGCATCGGTCACTAGCACTGACCCCCATCATAATAAAGTGATTGGATATATACTAGTCTCTGTAGAACCTAGAAGATACTAGAACTCTCCATGAACCGTTCCAAATTGCAAATTGCCTGAAACTGCTCCACTGAAGAAACTACATCTTCAGTTTGTCAACTGGTCCTGACACATATGGTTAACAAAAACAGTTATGCACAGGAGCTCTTTGACTTCTGTTTAACCTTTACCCCCAAAATCCCCCAACACCAGGTACACAAATTTGGCCCACTGGCTCTTAATAATCCACCTTGTAACTGGATTTTTGGTTTTCCGTAGACAAAGTTCAGAAAGTATGAGTCAGCAAAACCACTTCCAGGACTGAGACTTCTCTACAGGCCAGTCTCAGTGCTCTTGTACCAAAAAATACAGTACTAAAACTCACATCTCAATGCACATTTGCATGTGTTAAAGGGACGTAGCTCCAGACGCTCTTGTTCCTATTATTGAAAAGGATGTTGCATTGGGTATTATTTTTGCTCATACGGAAGAGGTCATGAATGGGGACCGAGTTTAAAAAAGGTGGCAGAAAAATTCCAAGAGTGATTTAATAAGATGGCACCAAGTAACATACTGTCTATTGTTACAAAATTTCCCCGTTCTGCTAGTGTACTGTGTCAACATTACTAGGTAATATTGTTTCGTCTTTTGAGTAAGTCAATGTTATTCCCTTAAAGCTGTGGCCTCTTCCAGCAATAAATTGTAAAAAATGTTAAGGAATAGTTTGAGAAACACAAAAGAGAGTTGAAGGTGTTGACTTGACATCCAGATTCCTGAGATCTGTGGGATGTGCTGGACAAACAATGATGTACAGTACAGAGGTCTTGTGGAGTCCATGCTTTAAGGGTCAGAGCTGTTCTGCTAACACAATGAGAACCTACATAATAGTAGGCAGGTGGTTTCACAATTATAGCTAATCTGTCTATAAATGTAATGGTAAGGGGTCTACAAATGCTGGGCTAATCCGGTTTGCCAGCGTTCTGCAAGACGAGCAAAATTTTTTTATAAATTTTGTCTTGATAAACATGCGAATCTTGATTTACGAGTACCAAATATCATCGAGTATCATGCGGCACATATGCGCTTCTTGTTTTGATGATCACAACTGAGTCAATGTTTTTTCTCAAAATCTTCTGTTATTTTGTGTTTGTATGTGTGTGTGCTCGTGTGGGTGTTTGTGTGTGTCACAGCAGCACCCTTTCCCTCTCCCCTTCCTCCTCTCCTCTATCTGGTCTCAATCACTGCAGCTAGGATTCTTTTGCAGCGATTGTGGCTAAAACTAATAGCCACAGCTGCTTGTTCCCGCGTTCAGCTGCTTGTTCTCCGCTCTTTTTGAACATGCAAATCCTTACCATTACCATCACTACTGCCATCTAGTGGATAGGTGGACAGTAAACAGTATCTGTAATTTACTCTGTAGTTTTGTTAGAAGGCATTTTTTACTTTTACTCCACTACATCCTATAGGAAATATCTGTGCATCTACTTAACTACATTTCTGCATGCCGTTGCGTTACATATAACCACGGGATGTAGTATTTGAAGCGTGAATTTTGTCCCCTGCAAATTGTTGTGTTTGACTTGCCTTTCCTTTGAGACACATCTTATAATGCAAGAGGTATTTGAAATCAGAAGGGGAGCAGGTTGCAAACAGCGATGAAAACAGCATATATGAAAAAGACTACTATGAGCTAATAGTATTTTTTTTAATCTATAGTTTCTATTACTATTTCCTATAGCCCTGTATTTTTTTTTTTTTTTTTTTTTTTTAGTAAATATGAAAATGAAATGAGTAATTTTGGACTTTGACTTAAGTACACAAGTAAATGGAGGACTTCTAATTTTACTTGAGTAAAATTTCTACTTTTACTCAAGTACAAGATTTAAGTACTTTGCCACCTCTGGGTACAACAATATGCAATTTTTTATTTATTATTATTATTATTTATTTATTTGTTGCAAGGCTCTGGATTCAGTCAAGAATGCTACCTGTCAAAAAGTACCACTTGTAATGTAATGAACCTTCAAAGATCCCAAATTACATGACATTAAGTTAACACGGGTCTCAGACAGACATCCCCTAGAGTCATACCTCAAACGAATATGGCATTGCAGTGTTTATGCGAGTACGCCACCCTACCCCACCAGTGCTGTGTGGAGCTGAGCAACAAGACTGAGGAGGATATCTTCCAATATGAGGTCACATTAGGAAGGAAATCTCATCAGCTTTTTGGTTTGTCCGTTTGATTAAGGCCACACTCTCACCTCTGGAAAGGTACCGTCCTCTTAACCCTGAAGCAGCAAAAACTACAGGGTATCAGATGCTTCTCCAAAACATTTTTTTATTATTATATGTATTTTTTATCATAGGCCAATGTAATCGCATACTGTCCAATGCTGATAACATACTCCCTCTGGATGCATTTCGTAAGTCTTTCCCATCTGATTTAATCTGGATTAAGAAATCAACATGCTGATTGGAAGGCTTATATTTGGAAATATACATTTATACATATTTGCTTGGTAATTGCTGAAGCTACAGGTTACATGTATTTGTGGTGAAAATTCTGCTCATATCTGGCAACCCATTAAATTATATGGCACATTAAATATGGCAAACAAATTCCATTTCAATCTTTGTACTCGGGTTGAACGTTTGAATAAACAGAAAATGGAAACCTAAGTCACACACTACAGGCAATGTTCATTTTGCTGCATTATTGATTGCTACATGATTGGTCTGCTGCTAGCACTGAAGATGTCGGAGTTTTATGATAAATATGTTTTATTGGGTTATTTGTGTTGTAGGAAGAGGCTTAATATTTTTCGTAAAGCACAAGGTTACAGGCTGCTTTGCTTTCTATGCTATCCTTTAATATGAGTAATATGCAATAACATTCAATCACAGGTCATGTAGAGGTTTATGTTTTATAAGCATTTTATTCATCATTCAAACATAATTATTAAATCTCCCAAACGTCATCCCGTCTATAATGTAACAGTGAAGAAAAACTCAGACAGAGCAGCAGTGTGTTATAAATCAATTAAAAACAACAACAACGAAAAACATTTAATGCATATTCATAACCCATACCAAAGGTCACACGCTACATCGACTCGCCATCATGTGAAAAGAGTCACCCAGGCTAAATACAGTCATCGAAAATGTGTCGTATTTCATTAACAATATTAAAAAGATCACTGTGTATACACCTCCTTCAAGTTTACATAGATGTCCAGTCAGCATATGTAGACAATTAAGATTTCTCTGTTAAGGAGTCATACTGAAAAGGTTAAATTACGACAATTGTTGTGGAGTGATCAGTCAGTTGTATGATCGAAACATAATCTCACTTACTCACGCGCTGCCACACTAGTGTTGAAATCATAAAAGGCACAATGCAGTGCCCCCTAGTGGCAACCTGATAAAAACAACTATATACACTCTCATTCTGTTGTGTTCTCCAAGTCCGCGATGGAAAAATAGCTAATAGTGCATACGAAACGCGCAACACTCATGTCTCAATCCTAACTCGACCTGAAAAACAAGCTGCACAATTCAATGCATCACTTCCTAGTTTCTGGATTTCCCTGTCCCAGATTTAAACAAACCAAAAGTATCTACAAGAAAGTAACTGTGCTTTATGATTATTTGAATATTTTCTCCCATTTTAGCTGCAGCATCATCACCATCTCTCCAAACGCCCTAAATCGAAGTGGTGAGAGGAAGTGATTTGGTGCATTTCTAATTCTCGATCTTCTCGTACAGATCGAGTGGGTAGTGCTCTTTATACTGCTGTATGTGCCTTAACATGGACTCTTTCTGTTTGGCCAGGCCTGGAGTCATCTCGTTGTAGACGTCGGTGAACAATAACTCCGGGTTGGGTTTGAGACGCCGCTCGGCCTTTTCGAAGGCTTCCATGACGAGCTTGCGCGACTGCTTCCTCCACGCACGCTCCTCGTCCTCGCCCCACCAGCCGCGCGCGGTCATGTAGTGGCGCAGGCGAGAGATGGGGTGGTCCTGCTTGTCCCAGTAGTTCACCTCGTCCACCGAGCGGTAAGCCGAGCTGTCGTCGCTCGTGCTGTGGTGGCCGATCCTGAGCGCGGAGGAAGGCAGAGGTTAGCAGGGCACTACAGAGAGCGCTGAACGTGGCGTCAAATCGTCAGCGGGAAAATTCACATTATTATTATTATTATTTTGCTTGTTTTATTTGAGCTTTGTTTCTACCTGTAGGTCATGGCCTCGATGAGGAAAGGTTGGTTCTCGGCAATCGCTCTGCGGCGCGCTTCCTTTGTAGCGTTGTACACCGCGAACACGTCGTTACCGTCCACACGGATAGACAACATGCCGTAGCCCGGACCTCGAGCAGCTGATACACAAAGAGGAAGGAAAAACAAGAGATGAGAAATATACAGAGGAGAAACGAGATCATAAGAAAGAAAAAAAACATTAGTACACAAGGAAAAAAGAAAATGAACAAAAAAGTATGATCAATTCAAAGAAAAATGAAACAATGGAAGAAGGAAAAAAGAAAAGAAAGTGAGAAAGAAAGAGGTGAACAAGAAGAGACAGAAAAGGCAATAAAGACAGGAAGATGGGAGGAAAGATAATTTAGACAAGCATGTACAATTAAAAATGAAAGAATTTAAGAAAGAAAGAAATTCAAACAAAAGAAATAATGAAAGAAAAGGATTTACACAAGAACAGAAAAAGAAAGAGTACAATGTAAGAAAAATAAAAGAAAGAAAAGCAAAAGAACAACCACGAGTATGTACAATATGTACAAATAATTATGAACAAAGAAAGAAAAAGAAGGCAGTAAGGTAAAAAAAAGTAAAAAAGAAAGACATGGATGGAAAGATAATTCAAACGAAAGAATTAATGAAAGAAAATTTACACAAAACAGAAAAGAAAGAAAAAAAAGTAAAAGAAAAAACTTACATTTAAAGTATGTACAATTAAGGAAAGAAAAAAATTAAGGAAGAAAGAAAGATGGGAGAAAAGATAAAAATTCAAACAAAAGTAATAAAAATGAAAGAAAAAGGATTTACACAAGGATAAATAGAAAGAAAGAAAAAAAGAAAGAAAAAGCAAATAAACAAATAAGTGTATACAATTAAAGTAAGAAAAGGAAGCTAGTAAAGGAAGTAATTAGGGAAAGAAGAAAGGAAGAAGAGCAGTGGTAGTGCTGTGTGGAGCTGGAGCTCACCGATGCCGTCGCCGCGGTACTGCTCGTGAGTGGGGGTGGAGATGGCGTAGCCGTTGTTGCGGCAGAAGAATATGATGGGACACTCCAGAGTGGCGGAAAAGTTGAAGCCGGCATGGGCGTCTCCTTCACTCGCGGCTCCCTCGCCAAAGTAACAGATCACCACGCGGTTATTGTTCTCACGCTTTACAGCATAAGCTGCTCCCGCCGCTAGAGTACACACACACACACACACACACACACACACACACACACACACACACACACACACCTTCTACATGAGGAGCTTCATCCTGACATCGTGAACATCCATCGACATGGTCATGTACTAGTCATGATGAGCTCAGGGAAAGAAAGAAAGAAACACAAGGAAAGACATAATTAACCGATATATAGATGGAAAAACATAAAAAGAAGGAATGAATTAAAAAAGAAGAGAGGAAAAAAAAAGTACACAAGGGAAAGAGAAAGAAAGATATAGAAAGAAAGAAAGAAAGAAAGAAAGAAAAGAAAAGACAAATAGAAAGAAAAAAATCAAAAGGAAGAAAGAGAAAAAAAAGACAAGAAAAGACCAATAAAAAGAAAGAAAACAAAAGAATAAAGAAAAAGAAAGAAAGAGGGCACAAGGTAGAAAAGAGAGTACACAAGAAAAGGCAGCTAGAAAGAAAGAAAGACAACCAGAAAAAAACAAGAAAAAACGTGAGAGACAGAAAGACACAGGAAAAGACGAATGACCAGAAGTAAGAACAAATAAAACAGTTAAAAAAAGAAAAAGAAACGTCTCGGAACAGAAAAGATATTAAGACAAAAATAAAAGCAAGACCGTGTAAACAAGGACAGGAGGAACAACAGAGCACATCTTAAATCAGAAAATACAGAATAAAATGAAAGGTCTCAGTAGTGATGGATTCTGAGGTGCATACAGATGTTCTGATGTCAGTGTGAGAGTGTGACATCATTACTAGATTAGAATCATCACCGTGTCTGACTCGAGTACAAACACAACCCATACGTTATAAAGAATTAATATGAGAACATCAGAATGAGCCTGTCTCCACCCCCACGACTGCAGTGTTCGTCCTGCATCCCAGAGTGCCGTGGGAACGAACTCTCTCTCTCTCTCTGTCTCTGTCTCACCCTGAGGAATCTGCGTGGCCAGAGGAGACGAGATGGTCACGAAGTTGAGGTCTCTGGTGCCGTAGTGCACCGGCATCTGCCTGCCCTTCCCCAAGTCATCTGCATTACCGTAGCACTGCGCCATGAACAGGTCCAGAGGGAAACCGCGGTACATCAGCACTCCTAGAGCATGAGGACACACACAGCACCGCGATCCAATTCAACCATAACGAAGAAATGTCAACTCTCAGATCTACAGTAACAGAAGAGCCAGTGTTAAAACACACACAAAAAAATATCACCAAAAGAGCTCTTTAACAGCACGGTCTAGAGTGTTTTATTCCTTTCAGTGGAAAAATAGGGAATGTGGTGTAAGTACTTATAATGTATACAGAAGAACACAAATGAAAAAAATATATATTTAAAAGAATCCCTTCAAAAACATGAAAAAAAAAAAGCGCTTAAAAATGTGATTTAATGTTTGTTTCTGATGTTTTCTAACCAATCATAATGCAGCAGGCAGATTCCGTAACCTCACACTAACTTGCTAACATAAGTGTACAGTTTTCTGAATACAATCCGAGTTACTGATCGGAAGGGCGGCGGTTCAAGCCCAGCTCTGCTGGGTTGCTGTTGGGCCCTTGAGCAAGGCCCTTAACCCCGTCTGCTCCAGGGGCTCTCTATAATAGCTGACCCTGAGATCTGACCCCTGCCTGCTAAGAAATAAAAGCTGGGATGTCCGAACAATAATGAATTTATTTTCAGTGACGCATATGTGACGAATAAAGGCTAAATCTCTTAATTATACATTGAACATAGTTTAGACTGAAAATAGAGAATTAAAAATGTAATAGTAAGCAAAACAAAAAGATATAAAAGAAAAAAATATTTGATGCATAAAAAAAAAAAAATATTATAATAATAATAATAATAATAATAATAATCCCACTTTCGTGTTCTAGGTTTCTAACCAATCCGAGATAAGACCAAATTCTTTTAACCAATCAAAGCGCAGAAGGCGGGATTTCTACCAGCTTTGCAGTAAATTTTCCTTTTAATTAATATTTTTTAACTTAATTTATAACGAAATAAACCAAAACACTGTACTTCTCTAACAAAGATCCCGATATACTCTCAATCGTCTTGGCGAAAACTTTTGGTTGCTGTTTGCCAACACCATAATTAGATTTTTTTTTTTATTATTACTTTTATTTGGATAACAAATAAATAATAAATTATATTTTATTAGTTATAAAAAGACGCTTTTTCACCATTCTGTTGTCAATTGATCTTTTTTCAAGGTTCTAAGTGAATATGAAGAAGAAGAAAAAAAAAAAAAAAAAAGGCAGCTTTACTGAAAGTTTTGTGATTACCATCAGACTCACTAACTCTCACCTGCCTCTCGATATTGTCCAAACACCAGGTCGGTGGAGTCGAGAGCTGCAGCACTTCCAATGTGAGTTCCCTCTTCACCGTAGTTGGTCATGTAAAACGAGATACGACCCTGAAATTGGCAATCAAACGAACCAGTCAGTGGCATATCGTGCCCGAGGTTTCAGTTCAGAGCCTTGACAAAGAAAGAAAGAAAGAAAGAAAGAAAGTAAGAACGAACCCAGCTGGAACTCTTACCTGCCTCTGAGACTCGTACAGGATGCGATCCATCGTGTTGAGGAGCGTCATCTTCTGGTAGAAGTTCAACACTGTATCTTTGGAGAGCTACGAAAGAAGAATTTGGCGCACGTTATTGAACATTTCATTTATCTGAGGAATATTCAGAGTGATGATGCAAATCAGTGTGCTACATAAACACGACTGGTACAACACATACACATCAGACGAGAGATAACGGCCAACAAAGCGTCCTGAAATCATGAGAAAGGAGACCTGACCGCTGATGTTGGGAAGCTTCACTGGCTGTTATCTCCTTCACCAGTGTGGGTATTTTCCCCCCTCAGTCATAATCAAATGACTGCAAAATTATTGGCTAACTTTCTACTCCCACACGATTGTTGCCATGGTTACGTCTCGGCACGCATGTTGCTTTTCATTATAATGTTTTCCTACTCTGGTTGGTTTTTATTTATTAATTTTGCAGCACTACAGCAAACCACAATATTACATTTAATCAGGAGTATTTGGATCTGTGATCAAATTATCCTGCAGGCCAATTCGAAATGAGCAGAAAGACGACCAAAATTGGGAAGCTGTGATGAAAAAAAAAATAATAATAATAATAAATAAATAACTAGAGGTGCATTTCTGCTTTAGAATGTAAAGTGTGAGAGCTCAGAAGCAGCAGAGGAAACATTCAAGCGTGATCGTGTCAATGAGGAAAAAAGGAGGATGTGCATTAAATAAATAATCTCCCTAAAAATATGTACAAGGAATAAAAAAAAAAAATCTCTTTTATTGTAACATTGCGAAACTCTGAGTGGCGTCTTGTCTTGTCTTATTTGGTGTTTATCGACGGTTGGCATCCACCATGTTGCTTTACTGCCACCGTCTGGTCTTGATCTCACTCATCTACCTTTCAGTTTAAATCCTCTTTTCTCGTCCCATCACCCTTAAGAAACCCATCATAAAATTTCTTCCTTTTCCTCCGTTTTTAAAAAATACTTCTTACAAATGTACTCAACCTTTCCAAATGCCTATTGTTTCTGTGTCTCATTATGCTCCATTACTACAGTATTAGACCCTGCACTAATATTGTTCTACTGGATGTGGCCGCAACTTCGTTCCCATGAAATTTAATTGCACGCTCATAAGCATGGATTAAAAAAAAAATGCACAGCGCCATCTATTGAATTTTAAGATGAACTAATGATTTTTTGAAGTTCGTTTTTTTTAAGAATTATATAAGGCCGTTTTCCATGCGGAAGGCCCGAGTTCGATACCCAGCCCAAACCCCCTCAACTGGATGCAGTGCCGGTCTCAAGCCCGGATTAAAAAAAAATGGAAGGGTTGCATCAGGAAGGGCATCCGGCGTAAAACTTGTGCCAAGCTTGTACACAGATCAGATGGTCCACTGTGGCGCCTCCTTGCAGACAATATAATCACGTTTAATAGTTATTGGGCTTGTATTAAATATGTTTCCTCAAGCTCGACCAACATATACACATGTGAAAACCTCACTAAAATTTGTGCGTGTACACAAAAAAAAAAACACAAACAAAAATTCCTTAATGTACAGACACGCCCACTTTACAGTTTTATTATGTACAGTGGGGCAAAAAAGTATTTAGTCAGACACTAATTGTGCAAGTTCTCCCACTTAAAAAGATGAGAGAGGCCTGTAATTTTCATCATAGGTATACCTCAACTATAAGAGACAAAATAAGAACAAAAAATCCAGAAAATCACATTTTTAAAGAATTTATTTGCAATCACAGGATTTTTAAAGAATTTATTTGAAAATTATGGTGGAAAATAAGTATTTGGTCAATAACAAAATTTCATCTCAATACTTTAATACCCTTTGTTGGCAATGACAGAGGTCAAATGTTTTCTGTCTTCACAAGGTTTTCACACTGTTGCTGGTATTTTGGCCCATTCCTGTTGATGCTTTCGTGCTGACTCCTTCCAAAGATTTTCTATGGTGTTGAGATCTGGAGACTGGCTAGGCCACTCCAGGACCTTGAAATGCTTCTGACGAAGCCACTCCTTCGTTGCCCGGGCGGAGTGTTTGGGATCATTGTCATGCTGACAGACCCAGCCACGTTTCATCTTCAATGTCCTTTCTGATGGAAGTTTTCACTCAAAATCTCACGATACATGACCCCATTCATTCTTCCCTTTACACGGATCAGTCGTTCTGGTCCCTTTGCAGAAAAACAGCCCCAAAGCATGATGTTTCCACCCCCATGCTTC
>JAQMYJ010000038.1:25667021-25680600 GCA_030014305.1 Clarias laeviceps
ACAAATATTTACACATTAAGTTTACTGAAAGTAAAAACAGTTGAAAGTCAGAGGACGTTTCTTTTTTTGCTGAGTGTGTATATATATATATATATATATGTGTCTTTCCTGACGGAGAATTCCACCTCCGCAGTTATGCTGTAAATAATAAGCCCTGGCTTGATGGTAATTATATAACCAAACACATGAGGATGAATCATTGTTTTCTGTGAGCTGTAGAAAATTGTAGAACACAAAAACACGACAAGCAAACAACAGGACATCGTCACAATGTTGTGCGTCGCGCAAAACTCTAACGAACAGCATGCTTGAACTCGACGCTTCTTTTATTAGTGGCGTCACTCAAACCTCTCCTGTTTGGCGCACTTCATTCAAGCAGGGCCATTTTCTGGAAGCTGACAGAGCTTACTGAGGCGAGAGCAGACACCCACACGCGACAAGGCTTTTTTTTTTTTTTTTTTTTTTTAAAGAAGTACAGTTTATTTATATATTTATTTATTTTATAAAATGGTCTCAGTGCACAATCCCCATGCAGATACAGTATATGGAGTTGTCTTAAGGATGGAAGGACGAACCTGTTGTATAGTCCCGGAAACACAAAACGTTTACACGATCTCACCACATGCCGTGTGTGTAATCAGACGGATAGAGCTTAGCATCCATCCAAGTTAGAGGATAAATACACTGTAATGCTGTAGAAGTCAGATGACACAGAAGGTGAAATGAGGACAAAGTTCAGGTCTGTATTTGAACTTCAAATCTAAGGACTGACGAAGAACCACTGAGTTGTTGATACTCGAGCGTCCGTGACCAACAACTACTCAGTAAAGAGTTCAGAAAAAGAAAAAAAATCCTTTACAAGTGCTGTTATTATTAGACAGGACTGTGGAGAGGTATCTCTTAATGGCATAGTGAAAGTGGGTCACATTTCTGGGGCGGTCCTGGAAAATCCATCAGATGTCACTCTGACTGAAATGGCAGAAATGACCAAATAGGGGATTTTCTGCTAATATTATTTCGTATGTAAGCTATAAATATATTTCAACCAAAATCATATAGAAATGTTTTTATTTACTGTGCCGTGAAAAGGTTTTTGCCCCCTTCCTATTTTTCTGTCACACTTAAACGATTGAGATTAACAAGCTAGTTTTAATATTACATAAACATAGATATGATCATCTATTAAGGGAAAAAAACTGTCTAAACTTACTGCGGACAGGATGTGAAAAAGTAATTGCCCCCCACCCCCTTACGAAATCATGAATTAACTATGATTATAACCACATTTTTGGGTAATTCTGAGTTACTTTCCATACGCAGGCTTGAATACGGCCAGACCTGTTGAATCAAGAAATCACTTAGTAGAACCTGACAAAGTTAAGCACGCTAATATATATGAGAAAGCAACACATCATATCACTGTCTCAGTCATCGACAAATATGCAAAAAAAGGAAAGGGGGCAAACACTTTTCAAGGCACTTTAAGCTTGTTTTTAACCTAGTCTTCGGTTGTTGCCTGCAAAAATTATTCTTGTTCAAGACTCCAGCTTAACAAACATAATGTTAATGCAGTTACAACTGCTTAAAACATTATTAAGTATGCTTTTCCCGCACAGGAAATGTCATGTGTTTATCCAGTGGCTATCACAGAGAAACAGACTTAAGCCTAATCAGACAGCAGATGTCCATGACATCATCGTCAAAACAGAGAACAACAACAACATAGACACAGTTTTAACCCATTTAAATAATCCAATTAAAAGACGGTAAGTACAATAAAGCAAACCCGATATGATTTCTCCACCAGCGTTAGTGTAACCACAGAGATCAGGCTAGTGACGTGACCACAACAAGCCTGTGAGTGAATTTGACCTCCGCTGATGAGCCAGAAAATTAAAGTGAGAACTCATTTCCCATTGTAAACTTATTATAAATTATAATTATAATTTCAAACGGACCTTCTCTAGTTATAAATGCAGAGGTATAAGGAACAATGAAATCTCTATAATCATTGTCTGATATCCATTTTCACTTTTGGGAGTAATTGCATTTTTAATGGTAGAATTTTACTTCTGGTTCAAGACAAACCAGAACTTTTAATTGTACAGAATAACAGAATACAGTTATGAGAGGAAAAGCTGCCTTCATTTCTCAATATAATCCCTTCATTTCCTTAAATGGAAAGCCTGCTTTGCCCACCAAAGGCGATCTTTTTTATTTTTTGCAGGACAATACACAAGCTCGCACTGCCCACCGCACCACTTACAAATAATAGGAACATGACTGGGAGTTAATGCCACAGTCCTGACCTTGCTCTAAGTGATGTCCACATGTTTGGGCAATTAATGGAGTTCCTGGGAGGCAAGTGTTTCAGACGTGACGCAGGGAGTCCGATCACTGCTCCAGCGCACTGAGAAAATGTTCTACCTTTACCAGTGAAAGTAAAGTGCATTAGTGCATTAGCAGGGGAATAAAAAGAAATAAAGGGGAATATATAGAGTAATAAAGGTAGCTTTTAGTCTCATAACTGTGTTCTGTTATTTTGTACAATCAAAAGTTGTGGTTCGACTTGAACGTCCCTTGTTTTAATGTCATTTCAGGAAACGCCACAGCTTTCAGAAGTATACTGCATTATATTTGATTATCTGAATGGGTTTTCCAGGCTCCCACATAAATCAGGCTCTCTAACAACATTGTTACATAAGCTTCTTCATACAGTATAAGCGTTTGCTGTATAAAGTCTGTCTGTTGCTCCATTCGATGTCCTTTATGGTCCTTTTAGGACCGAAACCTTTTTTGGCACTCACTAAATCAGAGACAGGTGGAATAGTGGTGCAGTGGGTAGCATTGCCACCGTAACTCACAGCACCAGGGTGCCGTGTTCGCTCCTGAGCCTGAGCTTGGGTTACTGTCTGTGTGGAGTTTCCCATGTTGTCCATGTGCCTGCGTGGGATACCAGATTCCTCCCACCTTTCAAAACACTTAAAATGTCCTCTCTGAACAAATATGTGTGTGTACTGGCAGTGCATTCAGGGTGTATTCCTGCCTTTTGCCAGAACATCGGAAACGTTTCTGAGTGAATTATTGTAAGTTTTTTTTTTGTTTGTTTGTTTTTGAATAACCACAATCCTGGAACGGATATCCAGATGTTACAACCCCAAAACTGCGCCTGTGTTTTAGAGGAGCAGGAGGAACATGACCTGGAGAAAGTTCTGTTCTTTCAGTCCTTGTCAAGTCCTTCAAACACACCCTCAGGTCTCAGAAATCATTTGGGAGGAGCCAGCTCTCTCATCTACGCAAGCTGTTTTCTTTCCATGGCATCGTGCCATTGCTGCACTGCTGTAAGCGTTCCAAAAAAAAAAGCACGGGACGTATTTCTTCTGTTAGATCCTTCCTGAGATCCATTTCCCATCTGTCGTATTAGCATCCATCCCTTTACAAGTCCAGGCCGTTAAAATCCGGGAAAGTTAATTAGAATAAAAGCCCAGTATTAATACATGGTACAAATCTGTGTGAGAGTATGAGCCAAGAATCAGTGTGTGTCTTCGGGAGGCAGGGACAGCTTCATTAAAGGGGGAGGGGCTTGAAACCGAGCACACTTTATGGTGGCTTGGCGGACAGGTAAGAGATGAGAGCGGCGACGGCGCAGATGTAAGTGATGATGCCGAAGATGATGGAGACGATGGAGAGCCAAAGAGTGTGACGAGATGCCTTGTTTGCTGCCTGGATGTCGCCCTGCGCCCACGCTTTGTTCGTCTGGCAAAACAAAAAGTCAGGATCAGACCAAACATTAGTGCAAGTGTTAGATATCTAACCACACGCATGATGGATTCATCACTCAGCACCAGGTTGATTCCAACAGCTTAGACAGCAGTAAAAAGACAGATATGTAGCTGGGATGTAGAAATATCAAAGGAAGTGTTAGTCACTACAGAACATGTGACAACAAAATTATAGACACCAACTAATGTTTTTAGGAAAAGCCATATCAGCTTTAAAACAAAATCATCTTTTGCCAATTTTAGATAAATTTTAAACGTTACTTGTCACATTAAAACATGACAGTGATGTAATTACACTTAGAGCAGGGGTCGGCAAACTTCAACACTCAAAGAGCCATGTGGACAAGAACAGAAAGAAAACACCAGGAACCACAAAACCCGTTTGACATCTAAAATGAAGATGCATATATCGTTTTTTTACCTTTATGATATGTATAAAAAAAATATATAGTGTGTTGCATTTATGAAATCACTGAATTGCTACAGAGAAAATAAAATTTTATTTCTGCATGCAACAAAAAAATGTTTAACTGGCTGGGTCAAAGGTTACTTTCAAATAAAATACTCAATGTCTACTCCTCGTATTTATGAAATAAAAAGTCGAACGTAAGCGGAGGTTGTGATGCATATTTTGAGCAATACGTTTTATTTTTTAATGTTACAAGATCACCATAATATTCAAATTTAGAATTGCATGTTAAAAACTAACAAACTAAAATAAAATGATTTTAAATTAAATACTCATTTTTTATTTTCCAAAGCCACAGTGAATTAACAAATTTTTTTACGTGTCACCATGAAGTGTGCGGATTGAAGGTAGGAGATCGTTAAGCAGATTTCAATTGCACACTCATAAGCACGTATCAAAAAAATGTACAGCGCCACCTGTTGAATTTTGAGATGAACTAATGATTTTTTTCAAGGTCGATTTTTGATAAAGGTGTTTTTCATTTAAATTTCAAATTAGCATATCTTCTCTTCCTGATTGTGATGAAACAAAGCCTATATGTTACCTCAAGCTTGGCCAAATACAGTAGTTTTTATGTGATGCATACACAAACAAACAGACAGACAAAAATTTTTGATGTGTCCTATTACTCATCTAACATCTCACAAATATCTTCAATTCTGCAAATATCTTCAAAGTACAGAAACCCCAACTTTACAGTTTTATTATATGTATAGAAAAAGATTTGGAAACTTAACACTTAAGAACAAGTAAAATTAATGTAGGAATATCAGCTACTTCATCAGTTTAATAACTGCAAAATAAATAAACCAATAATTCCTTTTCGAAAGTGTTCCTGTGAGAAAAGCCAGTCTGCTCTAATTCTCTTTGCTAATGAGGTGTATAAGATGAAAATAATGATCCCAAAAAAACATTTTTTTTTTTGCACATGAAGCAAGAGAATTTCCATGCATTGCGCGTCTTCACAGTATGCGTACAAAAATCTGTGGAAAATGGTTGCAGCAGCAAAAAATATATGAATAATATTACCAGATACTGGGAGTACCTTTTTCGATTTCAGTGTTGGAACAGTGCTGAAAACTGGTGATGATGAAGATGAAGATGTTAATTATTTTAGAATTTTTATTTGTGTTAAACAAAGTGAAGATTCTCTTTAGTACTGTAGTTCGAATGCCAGAATTATATCAATTATGAGCCTAGAACTATTAAAAATACTTCTAATTACCAGCTGTGTATCATTGAGAATTTTAATAAACAGATTCACACTTCCATGGGTAATAAAACCGTAAACTAAATTCTTCTGACTTCCAATTAAAGCTCAGAAATTTAAGCATATCCACAAGAAGTGATCCAAAATGAAACTTGTCATCTCCCCAAATTTGCAAACAAGCTGCATGTAACATTGTTAAGATGTAATTTGCATACATTATTCCTACTTAGGCTGGATGTGTAAGTGTACGTGTATGCGTGTGTGCTTTCTGGGAGGTAATCCATGTCACGGTTGTGTGCGCACTTCCACAGAAAAGACTCGTCTCCAAGTCTGACGAGACCAGTGGCACGGAGTACAATCTCCGAGCTGTCATGTCGTAATTATTGTAATTCTGGCACGACGTGAATGCACTGATACCCGGCTCGAGTTTGTGTGCATAATTATTTAGAGACAGAAATCGCCGGGGTAGGAGACAAAATTCTCAACACACACCTAATGCAAAAGCAAATAAAGGAGCTGTTGTTACATTCGGTATTGGCCCTGGTGCTGTTTTGAAGGATGCGGTTTTAAAAACCAGGACGCTATCTGACCATCGTAATCTCTGAGCTGTTAATTGCTAATATTGACCCCTTTTGTGTAGTCATTTCCCTAGACTCTGAGTCAAATCAGCATTTAACACTGAATCTTTCAGACCATCATCTAATCAGTCTCCAGCGTAACCTTTGGCAGTGGGACCATTTGGCAGAGCTGGACCAGACCTAAATCTTATACCCTGTTGTCTGTCAATCTGATGGCTCTAATAAGGAATTGACCGACTTTCCTGCCTAAGGTTTTATTACATTTTTTTTTTCAGTTACAACAATTTATTGCATATATTAACCAAATTCAACTTCAGGAGAGCTTTTCCCTCAAATCATACAAACCATCAGCACTGTGAATCATCTATAAAGCGAAATATTAATCAGCTTCCTTTATTTTAATAGCTTCACTTTACAACTCATTACAACAGCTTCAGGCTCCTGAGTGCTGCAACAGAAAAGAAAATTGGATGCGCTCGCTGGGTAGGAGGCATGGCACACACTCATTCCCCTGCCGATCACAGCGTATTGTGGGTGTCTTTGGTGCTCGTGTATCCGGATAGCAGTTTCCTCTGTTATAGTGCGTGAACAGCAGTTAGAAAAGATGCGATAGCTGGCTTTATGTGTCCCAGTGGGAGCATGTCTAACCTTTGGATATCCCCTACTGTGAGAAATAGAAGCCAAATTGGGGAGAAAATTGAAAGAAAAAAATGAAAAAGGACAGGTTTACATTAGAAATCACAAAGACGTCAGTTTCAGTTAGAAATATTCACTTCTTCATCCAGTGTGATAATGAGCAGTTAAAAAAAGAAAGAAGTTTTCCCTTGTAATTGTTTTTCTTCTGTACCTCACTTAGCAATTTTCCATGTACTTTCATTATTGTATTTGTCTCATTTAGTCCTTCCATCTTGTTTGCTTCGTCTGGTCTATTATCAGTGGTGGCTCATTATCAGGTAATGACACTATGCACACGTATAAATATATATTTCCAGATTACATTCCTATCTTGGCTTCCTATTGTTTTCTGTCTATCTAGTCACCACATTTTTTTTTTCTCAGTTCTGTACATACATTGCATTCTTGGAAACCTGCCTGGTTTCCGGATATTTCCTGGTTCCCTTCCTATTTCTTCGTTTCCGAGATCTGGTTTTCTGTTTAATTACCTTCCGTCATCCCTAACCTCATTGTCTTCATTATCAGCCCTTATTTTCAAAAGCACTTCATCCTCCATTGGAAATCCATGATAACCGGCTAAACATTATGAATTTAATTAAAACTATAAGGAACTGACCAGAACACCAGGATATTACCATGTGATCCAACCCCATGAGATGGGTAATAAAGAATCGACACAAGTCTGGATCATGCATGCTGATCAGGGAGCTTGTACTACTATCACTCTGACATCTTAGCTTTGGGCATTCTGTGTGAAATTATGCGTGAGAAGCAGCTTGGAGGATCAAGTCATAGAGCTTTAAGATATGAAAAAAGGGCTTGAAAGGCTTGATCTGATTTATGAAGTTAGTTTCAAAATATCCAGATCCAGATATCTAGATCCTATGATGTTTTTCCACTTAAAGCATACCTTACAGGATAAATCAGAGCAGTTAGAACTACGAATACAACAACCTGATTTCTAATCCTCACTGTAGCACGATGTCAAATCTTCACTTCTAATCACTCTGTGATCTACAAACATGGTCGCTGCCAACAACTCCTAGATTTCTACTCTGCCCTCAAAGATCCTCACTGCGGACTACATCAACCAGCCATAACATTACAATACTAAGTATCTCCCAATATTATGTGGGTTCTCCTTAGCTCTGCCCCCTTAGCTCATGATTCCACAGGACCTCTGGGGGTGTGCTGTGGTGTCTGGCACCAGAACGTTCCCAGTGGATCCTTTGGGTGCTGTGGGTTGTGTGGTGAGGCCTCCATGGATCAGACTTGTGTGCCTGATCGGTGTATAAAGGCTCACTTTCCTACAGCTCATTGAGTCATGCGCCTGTCTATACCAAGGCTTCTAATTCTTTACTATCACATTAAAGGTTACAGTATTTTTGGCACGTTTGCACGTCACCTGACATCTTGGCTTCTTTCTGTTTTTTGATTATTAAAAATTCTTAAACATAAAGTAACTTGTAACCATCAGCATTTCCACCACCTGATAGTTACAAGTAAACCATTAAATTCAATGATCACCTTTCTACATTTTGTCACATGTACACAGGTGACAAAATCAATAGTTTTGTCACGGTTTAAGTTCGTCCATGGATAAGCAGCTTTAGTGAATAAACAGGAAGTTCTATTTCTGTATTTAAATTTTTTATGATGTTAAGTGGAACATTAGACGTTCATCTTGTAACACAGTACGACCACGATCTCTAATGATATAATCCTGTTTGTCTAGCTGTATGTCACAGGAATAAATCTATAATGCCTTTCGCCAGCTGCATAATAAATTATATACAGTGTACGGTCTCAAAAGACCTACATTTTTAAAAAGAAATGTTTATAGATGTTTATTTTATCTTACATAGTGTAGTGTAGTGTGCCAATAGAAAGAGTACATATCTTTTTTTGATCATTTATTTTAAGGAATAATAAAACTTTCTGTTTATTCATTAAATCATTACAGAAAATGTTTTGGATCTCCTTAAACAAAGTAAAATATTCCATTATATAGCAATTTCTATGTATGATAAATAAATCATCGAGGACATTCTGGGATTTTACCTTTAGTTTGATGAAAAACTGTGGAAAGTTTCTCCAAGTTTTCTACAGTATATAATAAAGCTGCCCAATTGTAGACCCGAGAGAATCAGTGCAGTTTCGCAGGCCAGCTTTAATGCCATTTTTATATGCTCATAATTGTGTTTCTTAGTAACACTTCAAGGTAACTTTTAAAAAGGGTAAAAAAAAAAAAAAAAAGGTTTAATTTGACATTCACACATTAATGCCTCTCATAGAACAGTGTTATTTTCTGCCACACTAATTTAATTGGTCAAGCAGAGCTCGAAGAGTGTTTTTAATGAACTGTGTATCATTCTGTACATCGTGTCGTGTTCACAATGGAGAATTCCACTTCATAGCTCCAAACAGCTTGTTAGCAACATCAGCAGTGGATGTACCAAATAATACATTTCAGGAATATAACTTTTGACTGAAATTAGGAAAGCTTGTCCAGTGCTGATGAAAAGAAGGAAAAGAAGCCAAATACTGAAAGCCCCTTGATGTTAGCTAGCTAGTCAGGTATTCAATTTTTGTACATTGCAATTTTCTATTCGATTCAATAGCAGTAATGTTTTATATTAAGTATTAAAACGAGTAAAAGTATTTAATAAGCAATGAAATGCATCAACTCAAGCATAGAGAAAGTAGAAATCTTACAGATGATCCAGGTGGTGTTACATGGGTTACGTTTTTTAAGGAATTTGTCGATTTTAGACCACTTTACCTCTCGCTTATCTCATGCACTCATCTCTCACTCTCTCCACCGCCTATCCTGTTCAGGGTCACGAGAGTCACACTCACAAACTACAGGCAGTTTAGATATGTCAAATAGCTTACTCTGCATGTCTCTGGACTGTGGGAGGACACCGGAGTCCCCGGAGGAAACCCGACAAGCACAGAGAGAACAGGAAAACTCCACAAACACACACAAAAAACCCATGACCCTGAAGGTGCAAGGCCACAGTGCTAACCACCACACCTTTGTAAACCATTCAACCTGTAAATAATTTGTTTAAAAAAAAAAACTAAATGAATTGATACTGAATGAAACTGATCCATCAATTCACTGAATTAAATTGACCAACAAAAGATTGAATATAGTTGCCAAATCAATTAAATTGCACAGCTCACTTTCTTCAGAATTTAGCCAACAGAGCCATAATAATCCAAACGTATTGCATTATTCTGTCCGAAATGTCAAGTAAATAAATTTCTTCTTTTTAGATTGTCAGGGCTGCGATTACCTACTTTAAAACTGCCTTCTTGCTCGTGTGATACCGTTTATATATTGCAGACTTATTTCTACTTATTGTGTCATACATGAATATACAGAACTTAATCTTGTACTGTATTTCTTTTGCTTCCTTATTGGAAGCACAAAAATCCTGTTGTACTGAACGAATGGGAAACGAGCGTCACGGCTGCCCTATACCATGATTTATGCCTCCTGTTCCATTTCTACTTCAGGTTCATTATTCAACATTTCAATCTTATTTCTCCTGTGTAGCATCTCTCTGTGTTTTTAGATTTCATTAGGGAACAGAAGGAGTGCGGTGCCAGGCGCCTGGAGTTGACTTGTTATTGGAAAATTTGACTGTGGTATTTAATATAGTTGTAACTTTCTGTTTGCAATAAATTCCATCATTTGCTTCATACAGAATTCAGATCAGATTTTTTTTTTTATTATTATTTTACAAACAAGAGAAGGAGATATTTTTAACAAGCAAGCTGATGAAAGTCGTACTGAAATCTACTTCTTACTGGTTATTTTTTCAGTCAGGCCACAAAGATTATGTACAGGAAGGTAACAGCTACAGTTTGTATTTATTCTGTCGTATTTATTCCGTATTGTTACAGATGGCTATTAGATTGCTAGTTAATATCACCACAGCTTTTTTCATTAGTAAATTATGTTTTAGTTAACATTTGTTTATGGTCCTTGGTGTAAGATGGCCTAATTTGCCATTAGTCAATTCACTGAAACTCTGTGTTGGACTTGAAGCATTTATATGTGATGTTTTCTTTTACTTGTTTTAATTACTTAACCATTAGGTGCATAAAGGCACATCTCTTTAATCTGGCATACACATAATTCATCCCATAACCCTGCACTCCACTACATCTAAATGCACACTCTTATCTAGTGCTGCTATGCCTGAACGGCTACTACGCTAATTCTTTCCACCTGTTCTTTATTTTTCTACCCATTGCGAGGCATCTGAAGATTGTGCCAGCTCCAGTAGACAAAGGCCAGACCTGCGAGGATCCTGAGGCATCCAGCTGAAATCTGCTTCATGATGGTGTGGATCTACACATGCTGCCCCTGAGCTCCCAGTGATCCAGACCCCCCTCTGTCCTCTGAACCTGCTGACTCATCTCTGTGCTGATCTCCATGTTAACTTAGACAACTTCTGTTATACCAAACTTCCAGCAACCTATAACACACATGATGCCGTTATATAATTCCTCTTATCTGTTTTTCACCCAGATGAGGATGGGTTCCCTGCTGAGTCTGGTTCCTCTCAAGGTTTCTTCCTATTGCCATCTCAGGGAGTTTTTCCTTGCCACCGTCGCCGACACCCTTGGCTGGCTCATCTTTATATAAACACACACACTTCCATCATTTTCTTTCCATATTGTGAAGCTGCTTTGAGAGAGACAATGCCCATTGTTAAAAGCAGCATATAAATAAAATTGAATTAAATTGAAACTGAATAAATGATTGAAAAAAGTATCCAGATTCTTCAGTTTAAATTAAACGTTATATGAATTTTCAAATACTAAAATAAAATTAAAAAAAATTCTGAATATTGCTTATATCAAAAAACAAACATGGTCTATGTGTAGCAACACACCAGTGGTAAAAAAAATTATATGACATTACAACACCTGTAATTACATTTAAAATAAAACACAACAATACTTTAGACAAACAATGCTTTGGAGTTTTTTTTTTGTTTTTTTTTAAATATAAAACAAGTTTTACAAACACTGTAGCATTTATAAGAACGCATCATCCGCATCAAGCTCCCTGACCTACACTCAATCTACAGCAAGCAGTTCTGGACCGAGGCCAGGAAAATCATAAAGGACTTCAGCCACCCCAACAATGGACTGTTCTCTCTGTTGCGGTCAAAAAAAGCACTTCCACTCCCTGAAGACCAACACAGAGAGACTGAGGAGAAGCTTCTTCCCGCAGGCTATACGGTCTCTCAATCACACCACCACACAGGACTGAACTCCCTCTGCTCCCTCTCACATAACACTCAGCACATTGCACATCAATGCACATTTAACTCAATTGCACATTGTTATGCTGCTTTGCTTATGACTGGACATTTCCATTTCAGTTACATCTCAATTCTATTTTCTATTTTTATTGCTGTATATAATGTAAATTTTACTATACTCTATACTGTAAAATTTGTATTATAATGTCTTACTATATTCTTATTTCATATTCTTATTTAGGATAGTTTTTTTTTAACAGGTCTTAAATGTTGTTAAAAACACTTCACTGCATATGGAAGTATAACAGTGCCAAAATTCCTCAAAGCAAAACAGCATACTGAATCACATGAACTGAAAAAAAAAACTTGTCACAAAAAAGCAGTTTGAATTTTTCTGCTTTGAAATTTGATCTGAATGAAAAAAATCTTACAGCATTTATACTGCTTGAAATTTTAGACACTGCAATTTATTGTGGTTGTATATTTCAACTGAAAATGTAATTCAAGCATTTGAATTTCAAGGCAAAAATATTCACCTTACTAAATTGCTGTTCAAAAATATATTCACTTGTTAAAAATACAATCTTCATTTTTTTTTCAGCCTCTCAAATTCAGGTTTTAAATTCAAGTATTAAAATTCAGGTTGAGATTTTTCTGTACAGCCTTTATGACGACTTTAATTTGAGGTGCTGTTTGTTAATTTGGGGATTTTTGAGGAACTCTAAATGAACAACTTCTCTGCAGCAGAGGTGAGTTTTGGTCTTGCTTTCCTGGGATGGTCTTCATGAGAGCCAGTTTGATCATTGTGCTTCATGGGTTGCAAATAAAATTTTTTGATAAAATTTTAGTTGTACAGTATAGCGCTTATAACAATGGTCTTGCAAATGCACTTTACAATACTGTGCTTGCAATAACTATTCCAGAACAGCTGACTATTGTGTCGTAAAAAACAACAACAGACTGTCTTTGTTCCTTAATTATAGACAATAAATCACGAAACAAAACCATTGCATTAGAAGATATGTCCAAATTTCTTCATAGTACTCTATATACAGTACATACAGGTATATGTTCAATTTGAATTAAATTTGTAATACATTTCATATTTATTGATTTTTTGGTTGTTTTTTAGATAAGTATTTACATAGTAAAGGGATTTTTGTACCTTCTGAGACAGATAGAAGGCAGCAATGCCTAAAGGCCAGAAGCAGCAGAGCATAGAGAAGAAGGCCAGGCCGAGGTGATCCTGTGGGATCATAAGCGGGAAGTTGCTTTCACTTTCCGTGTCAGTGAAATCGTCACTGGAAGAATCCTGGGAGAGAGAGAAAGAGTTATGATTTGGCAAAATGCAGATAATATCACAGCCACATGTACTTAGAGCAATCAGTCAGAAAAGGGTGAAATGAAATATTACTGATATGCTTAAACTTTTTAATAAAGCACAGGATTATAATAATGTATAATGTGCTTGGTTGAGAATGTTATTGTATATATGCATATATATATATATATATATATATATATATATATATATATACAGTATGTGTATTTTACAGTGTAGGGAGACACATATAATG
>JAQMYJ010000038.1:25680700-25709741 GCA_030014305.1 Clarias laeviceps
GGAGAAACATTTAATGATGGAGAATAAAGCTGAAGTTTTCCATTTAAGTTAACATTTAGCAAAAGCTGGTGACAAAAAACCTGTTTATAGTCTATTTTTCTTTATGAATAAAAAAGGAAATTGCTTACTGTCACACCACCATCCTGGTGTATCGTGCTTTATTCCATGTACCTTATTTAAAATACATAAACACCAAATATACAGAATACATTTTGTATTCATTCCTACTCTAAATATGTTCTTTTCTTTTTTTTTTTATATTATTTTTTGGATTTGTTCCCGATTTTCTCCCTAATTTAGTTGTGTCCAATTCCTCCCCATCACTAGGGGGCTCCCACATTAAGGCTACAACTACCACTCAGTCGGGAGGGCCGAAGACTATCACATTTCCTCCAAACCACGCGACGCCAGCCGACCGCATCTTTTCGAACTGCTCGCTCACGCACCATTGGGGACGGCGTAACACACTCGGAGGACAGCGCTATCCGCTCCCTTCGCTTGCGTGAGCTCACAGACGCCCCTGATTGGCTGTAGAGCTGTGATTAATGTGGGAGCACTAAGTACCTTCCATCCCTCCCCTCTGAAAGAGCTCGGCCAATCAGCTCTCTCTAGACCTCTGGCTGCGAGAGGTTACAGCATCACCCGGGAATCGAACCAGCGATCTCCGGATGATAGGGTGAGCACTTTACTACTGTGCCATCATTTTTTTGCATTACTTAATATTGGCAGGTTAGATTAAATTGTACTTTTACAATGCTGACTGTTTCAAATTAGTTGAAAATAGAAGCATAACTGTATTGTACTGGATTTTAATTTTGCGTATCATTACACCTCCAAAATCATGCACAGTTAATTCTATAGAAAGCTTTTAACAGCTCATTAAATTCCTGTTTGTAACTTGCAGCATAAAAACACAAAATCTGCATTTACAACAGTCCTGAACAGTCCATTCATAACTGCATCATCTTCACGTCAGGTTTTCATTATCTTGCAGGAAAATGTATATAAATGTGCTAGGAATGCATAGTGTAGATACTGTTTAGTGCGTAAAGTATGACCATAATTGTAAAATGTTCATTAAACTCATTCCAATGCATCATATTTTCCGCCTAGATTGTTTCTGCATCCTATTTTTTAATGCCCCGGCTGGAGCTAATGTGACTGAATGAGGTTATGCCAAATACGCAGCGGCAGAGGTTCCCTTCAGGCGAGCAGTGACTTGTTCTTTTTAAAAAATTGCAGCAATTTCCATCTCTCTTCTCCTTTCTGACCTTGTCTGAATGTTCCTTCCGTTTCAGTCTCTCCAACAAATTTATTTCCAGACACACATCATGAATAATTTATCTCATAGCAAGCCTAATCATTTTTTTTGGGTTGATATTTAACCTGAAAAGTGGGAAAGCTTTGTCTAACTGTGTAACTGATTTTTTTTTCTCACCTTATAGTCTTATTAAAATCAAGACAGAGAAAAAAAAAGCTGGTGAGGAAACAGCTGTTTTTTAGCACTTTCCACCTACTGTAACTTGTACAAGATTGCATGTAACTACCACATTAAAAAGCATGATCATTTGATCATCGTCTATGACTGGGGTTTTGGCAAATGTGGGGGATCTAAAAGTTTCAGGAATTATATACAAAACCTTGAATAAAACATGGTCTCCAGATTTTATAAGACTTTTGCAGCTACAGCTACCATTTTTTGTTGCCAATCTTCAGTGGCCAGGTTTTGATAGACTGCAATTACAACCATATTATATTTGACCTCTAAATAAAAATCAACACTGGTGTGAGTAATAAACAGTGACAGCTAGAGCTGCAAACCTTCAGAAGAAGTCTGGTCTGATGACATTTTCCGTATTAACCTGGACTTGTCTCGGGTTATTTGCATTAGTGTCTTGGGTATCGGTCTCTCTACACATAGTCTTGGGAGTTTGTAAAAAGTAATGTTTGGGTCATCTTTTCATTTTGCATGCACAAAATGTGACATAAACGTCTTGACTGAACAATTTTTGTCTTGACTTCTTCAGTTTTAAATAGTTCTGGTATTGGCCTTGGCTTTGGCCAAAACATTTGACATTTGATGTGAACATACGTACACCTTCCATAATCTTCGAAGTACAAAATGATCTAGACTGTCTTTGTATGCTTTTCCTTCACTAAATCTAACATGTTCCAGTATGATAAAGCCCCCATAAATGTTTTTTCCCAAGGTCGGAGTGGAAGAACTCAAGTATCCTGACGTTGAAATACAGACCGAACCACAGGGCTCCTCTCCTGACATCTATACCTGAATAAGCACAAATCTCCAAAGCCACACTCAAAATCTAGTTGAAAGTCTTCCTAGAAGAGTGGAGGTTATTTTAACAACAAAAGGGGTCTAAATCTGGAATTTGAGTTTGCAATAAGCTCTAAGATGGTCAGGTGTCCCAAAACATAGGGCCATATCCTGCCTATTTAAATATTATTAGCATAACAAGGTTGGATGCAGATGTTTACCTGTTTAAACATCTGCCCCATTTTCTAGTGAATTTGGTCTTGGTCTACTCCCATTTAAACAGCTTATCATACAACATCTTCAAACTGGGGAGGATGAAGCCTAACACACGCATCCTCTGAGACTTTAAAACTAGCCAAATTCATTTTAATCTTGTAGTCATGCTGAATATCAGAGCAGTGTAACACCTCTTAGAAGAAAGCACCAGTCTGCCCTCTTTTGCATACATGAACTTACAGATGCCTTTGGTGACGGATGACTGACAGGAGAGAGAGTATGCCATCTCGCCATCTCTCCCACCAAGTACAGGCGAATTGAAATTTTCTGGATGATGCAGCGAATGCTTTTTTTTTTGTGTCGAGTGATTTTGGTTTTCTGACAAATTTAATACATGCATTGATCAAAAATTGTAGTTTTCTGTCCAGATTTTATTTCTTTTTTCTTTTCTTTTCTTTTATTTCTGTCCAGTTTGCTTATTTAACCGTTAAGGCCAAGGACACCATTTATCACTAAGCCAGTGTACTGTTTCCATAGTAACAGCACCATGTGTTTTGCATTTCAGTTCCTTTTTACATTCTTTTCTCCTGCCTCATCCCTTATTGCTCTCACCTGGTGGCTTATTACGTGGTCAAGCGCGAGTTGCCCTCTATATCACAATCACTCACTTATCATCTATACCGCTTATTCCTATATTCAGGGTTATGGGAGGGCCTGGAGCCTATCCCAGGAGACTTATGGCATGAGGCGGGGTACAGCCTGCTCTACGGGCAATTTGGGAACGCCAATTAGCCTAATCTGCAGGTTTTTGGACTGTAGGAGGAAACCGGAGTACCCGGCTGAAACCCACCAAGCACGGGGAGAACATGCAAACTCCAAACTCGGGAATCAAACCCGAACCCTGGAGGTGCAAGGCGACAGTACTAACCACTACATCACTACGCCATTCCTCTCTATCATCCAATAATAAATATGCTGGGTTTTCAAGTCAAACTAGTATCTTTTATTCTTATTGTAAAATAACAGAACATAGTTATGAGTAGTCAAAAACTACCTTTATTTCTCCATATCATCCCATGGAGCACCAACAGACTTATCCCAGAATTTCACTATGGCTTGGATCAAATCAATATAGACAGTTTTCTCAGTATCCCGAGGGCTGTGATCAGATTGCCTGCTTCATGTCTGAATCACTGGATTCCCTGGAACTTCATTAACAGCCCAAACAAATAGAAATGGCTTAGAGTGAGGTCAGGAGGACTGTACGAGGGGATGTGGCAATAATTCCTGGCCGAGTTCTGTAATGTGCAAGTGGTGTTGGTGAATGAAAATACGTATGGTAACCATAGACAGATTCATCTCTTTCACAAGTTGGCCACAAATTAACTGTCGATTTTCATGGATCATTTGTTCCACTCACTGAATGTTAATGGGAAACAACTGCAGTGGGCTCTGAGCCACCTCGGCTGGGATCGCCATTCACGGAAATACTGCTGTCTTTACTAAATAAAGTCTTTTAATAAAACTGTTCTATTAAAATGTTTTACTAAGTCTCATCAAAATGCTGCACTTGAAGCCTTCTGCAAATGTCAGTCAGTTTTAAGGCTTCATTGACGAGACATTTCAAGTCCCAGTTTGACTTGAACGCCCCTCATAAAAGAAAAATGTGCCTATATTTTACAATTTATATTTAAAATACTACTGTATATCAATGCCAATCAATGCAAAAAGACTGCAATTTATTCAGGATTAGTTTCAGTCTAAGCTACTAAATAATATTGGTGATAGATATTGGTGATAGAATATAGAGCATATCATATTAAAATTGTAATTTTTTTATAATATAAAATAATGTTTGTTTGTTTTTTACTTTATTTCAATTTAGATTTCTTTCCATATTATCGTATTGTGCTGTGATGTTTTTCCTGTGGATGGTGTAGGGTAATCCCTTTAGTTAGTTAGGTAAAAAAAAAAAAAAAAAAAGTTCTACAAACACAAAGAGAGAAAGATGCACTTAAAATCGCACCTCAAAGTCTGGCAGCAGGTCGTCTTCATCCTCCATGCTGTAGGACACGCTGTGGACGTCTCTGCTTACTGCCAGCAGCTTCCGCTTCAGAGGAGATCCAGGCCGGATATCCATGAACGTAGTTTCCAGGTACTCCTTGCTGTGGAGGCCCAGGGAGTCTGCAGGGCCCCATATAGGAGCAGAAGGAGTGTAGAAAGACTCGATCGTGCTGGGGAGTGAACACGGATCTAGCAGCTGTTCCTGGGATACATCCATAGGAACAGAATAGCTCGTCCATGCTGGAGACGGCAGGTGTTTTTCGTCTTCGCATCTCACAAAAATGCCCCTGAAGAGGCTGCTGTTGCCCGTTCTGGATGAGTGGGTGGGGCTGTCTTCCAAAAGCGGGTGCTCCAATTCATCCAGGCTCTCCATCCTGTTTTTGACGGACGTGGCTGTTGAGGAGATCTCAGTGCAGCTCTTGGGTTTTATTCTAGAGCGAGTAATCCATCTTTAATGTATTTTTTAAATAGTTGTTTCATACAAGCATGAATCATCTTGCAGGTGGGGAATAAAGCTGCGTCCCTGAATGCCTCCCTCCTCTCTTCCTTTCCTCCCTCTATTGTGCTTATGAGCTTGTCTAGCGCATTTCACTTTCTCCACGTCAGAAGCTATCTGCTCCAGGCCATGAGGGCCAAACGAGTGGTCAATGTCACATTTCACATTCCAGAGGATGGGGTGAATCTCTGGCTTATAAATATGCTAATAACCTTCGCAATCCACGGAAAGAAAGGTAGGAGTCAGTTTCAGTGATGGAGCGCTTTAATTAGCAAGCCGTTGAAGTCTGGGAGGGAAAATGAAAAAGAGCGTTAATTGCTAACTTTCCTGAAGGTGTGTCAGTTCTCACTACTAATCTAAACATATTGTCAGAGACTAATGAGGTCAGAGTATTGGACTTTGATTTAAACACAAAGTATATGGTGATGAGAATAATAGGAATGATTTTTTAAAAGGAGAAAAACTAACAGAAGTATGTATTGTATAAGCTTTTTGGAAAGATGCATCCTGAGACTGGCAGACCATTAAAAAAAAAATATGACGTCTACAATCATTTTTGCAGTTCAGACAGCGTTGTCAGTGTTGCAGAAGTAGAATCTGCTCAGCCGGGTTTTTCACTGCCCACTCAGAATGTTGCTGGAGGGAAAAGTGATGAAGAAATCACAGCTTGGGGTATTGATTTATTTGTGTGTGAGATAGAGGAGCCAGAGTCTTCCTTTGGGATATGTATTTTTAATGCCGTCCTGGCCTGAGCTTCAGTCCAAACCAGCAGGAAGACACCCAAAGCCGTTCCTAATGTACTTCTGCTCGTCTCAGCGCACTGCTCTGCACCAACAAAAAACAAGAACAAGGTCAGTGGTCATCTTGTAATGATTCTCAGTGCACAACAATAACTGACACCTGAGTCCACTGATATCTAAAGGCCAGGCATTTTTGCTTGCACGCCAGGAGAAATACAGTAGCACCAGAGGTCACACACTGAATGCCAGGACACTGGGCCCTTGTGCAACAGCGTATGTGGCCTATTATAGGCCTGTTCATGGCTCAAAGGAGTGTAAGTGCAGAGGGTGACTGTTGAGGCTCTTAAAAAAGGGCTGGATGGCTTCCAATGGTTGGTAAAGCACTGAAACATTTATCATTGTAACCACAAAATGTGTCAGTGGATTCACTCTCTCAGTATACAAAATCTCTAAAGCCAAAAGAGAGGACATCAAGCCAAATATACTGGCAAAGAGAACGAAAGCGAGAGAGAGGGAAAATTCCCAGAATCCATTAGCATCAAGCTTTCTCTTTTTGGACATACAAATGCCGGCTGTCTGAAAGAAAATTGATAGTTCATATACAGTATATCCATATTTTTGTCCAAAACCTTGACGTTAAGGACATTAGGTAATCTCTCTGTAGCTCTGCCAGTCCACGGAGTTGGCAGGGCAGTAAAGCATCTGATCAATACTCACACTGATGTCATCAGGAGTTGCATTGCTCTTGCTAAATGCTCTGCAGCCCTGCATGATTCAGACTGAACACCTAATGTGTCCTGAATGGATACGAATACAGGTATTGGAAAACAGATGAACTATTTGTTGAAAAATTTCAGAAATGGAGATCTGGTTGAGATTAGCGGTACTGTATATGCAGCAAAAATGAAACAATGAAACAGATATGAACCTCAGAGAACGAACATAGACCATGTTCATTAATATAAAACTTGCGATATGATATGCGCTCACTCGCTCATCGTCAATACCGCTTAGTCCCGTATACAGACAGGGTCGCAGGGGACCTGGAGCCTGTCCCAGGTGACCTGGGGTATAAGGCGGGGGAACACCCTGGACGGGGCGCCAATCCATCGCAGGGCACACACATACACGCTTATCCACACACTATGGACAATTTGGGAATGCCAATTAGCCTAATCTGTATGACTGTAGGAGGAAACCGGAGTACCCGGAGGAAACCCACCAAGTAAGGGGAGAATATGCAAACTGCAAGGACATGGGCCCCGAGGCGGGAATCAACCTGGACCCTGGAGGTGCAAGGCGACAGTGCTAACCATGCCACCATGATATGCACTTCATGGTCAAAAGTTTCTGGACACCAGACCATCATTTTCCCTAAAGTGTTGTGAATCACCCAATGGTTCAGGATGAATTTGTACCTTGAGCCATTGCAAGTTCCCTTTACTGGACCCAAGAGAGAGCTGAACCTGTTCCAGCCTAACAACGCACCTGTGCAGAAAGTGAGGTTTGGACTGAAAGAACTCAAGTGTCCTGCACAGATCCCTGACCTGAACCCCACTTAACACCTTTGGGATGAACTGGAACGCCAACTGCGCCTCAACCATCAGCGCCTGACCTGGGAAATGTTCTTGTGGCTGAATGAACACATATTCCTACAGCCATACTCCAAAATATAGCCTATACAGAAGAGTGTATAAGTTGCAGTGACTACAACTAAAGTGGAATGTTCAACAAAAAGTCAGGTGTCTGTATACTTTTTGGTATATAGTGTATTCATTAATCATCCTTAGTAACTGTCTAGTCCTGGTTGCAGTTGTTTAAATTCAATTACAAGTTTGGGAAACAAAACCATAAAAAACAAAGCATATATCTAAAGAGACTATTTGTGAAGTTTAGGCTGTCTGTTTGTCTATCTATCTATCTATCTATCTATCTATCTATCTATCTATCTATCTATCTATCTATCTATTTAAATCACATTTAAAAAGGTAAAATGAACAGAACAGAATGAAGGTTGTGTCAATATTTATATTAGTTCCAGATGTTTGCTTCTGTCAGCTTGTTAGTAATACATTAGCTCAAACCCCTACACTGTCCCAGATGTGTCATTGTTTCAGCATGCAGGCGTTTCGATAGATATGACAGGATGGAATCGAGGAGCTTTGCATCTCCTTGCCAGCAGGCACGGAAAGAAACATAATGACAGCACAGACCACACGACATCTGCAGAGACATCTGTCTGTCATCTTTAACCTCACCTTTTCCCCATCAGCACTGTGCCTGTCTACCTGTCTGACAGCATCAGCACCAAACATCTGAATCCTGTGATTAGTCAGGCAAACAATTTGCAGCACGGCTCATCAGGGGCCATTATGCCTGGAACGAAACGGATCAGTAATTCTGTAGGTATGATGCAACATACAGTACACACAGTATAGTGCGGATAGATACCTGTATATAAGTACACTATCTGGTTTTTTAAAAAGTCACCATTTTATTGGACTGCATCAAGCAAAGAAAATAACTTTTTTAAATTACTGGCACTGGGTCAACTTTGTGGAGGAAATGTGGTCGGAAAAAAAATCCTGAATGGAAATCACTTAAACACTGGGTGAAGTCGCAGGTACAGGGTTGCGGGACGCTTGTAGCATATCCCAGGAGACGTCAAGCACAAGATGCCAATGTGCCAATCCATCGCAGGGCACACACACTCTTTCATACACTACATATACGTTGGGAACTGCATGTTTTTGGACTGTGAGAGAAAACCAGAGTACCTGCAGAAAACTAATCAAGCACATTGAGAATATGCAGACTCCATGCACACAGATCCAAGGCGGGAATTGAACCCTCCATTGTGAAGGTGCAAGGCCACAGTGCTAACCACTACACCACCGTGAAATTATATTACCGACCATGTGACTTTGGCAGCTCCACTGCCTATCTTTGGGAAATGTAGCTGGCAAATTGCATGAAAGATAATACATTAATGACACACACTAACGTTTCAGATCATGTCTTGTGTGGACTAAATCTATGCTAAAGACAAAACAGTGTGTACTTCACTATTTCTTTAGCGTTCTTATGCAAGTCCTTAATGATCCTGAATTTGATTAACGTTCAGCTGAAGGACGTGGGATTGACGAGTTGAGGAGGCGTCAATAAGATTCATGAGCAGAATCGCCAATGTATAATTCATTAAGCTGTACAGTAAGTGAAGATCCATTCAGCAGATTAGATGTAGACTGTGTAAAGCTCTCAGTGGTGCTCCGGCTGTAGTACACTTCTGCTCCGTTGCTCCTGTACGGAGGTGCTTGGATGATTGCTGATGGAGAGTCAAATATAATGCAGACTGACCCATGGAGAGATGGCTGACCTGCACTGTACAGCCGTAGAGCTGAATTCTTGGACACGCTACTGATGCGTCGTTCACAAAGCAGTCGAAACTTTTGGGTGAATGATGAAAATCGCTTCAATGTTTGGTATCTTTTTCTTTCTTCCTAGATGTGCGACGTCATTAAAACGCTTTATGTAATCTTGATGAACATGCTGTCTGGGTGATCATTTATCAGAACAACTAGAAACAAATCTTTGCGATGAAGAAGAAGGACCCGCCGTTTACTCACGTTAGCATATCACACATAACACCACACACACACTTCCTCTACACGCTGTTGTCCAGGACAAAAGCACTCAGCTTTATTGCCCTGTCCTCCCCGTCCTCCCCCAGTTCTCTATAAAAGGCTGCTGTCAGCTGCATTACAGCACTGCCTCTCTTTCTGATTACTGCCTCCTGAGCACATAAAACCTCCAGCCCAGACGAGAGAAGCCTGCAAGGACAGGACGACAAATCACCAAAGACACTTTTGTAGTCACTCCTACCTCTCTCTCTCTCTTTCTCTCTAGTCTCTCTCACACACACATGCACGTCGAAACCGATGTCCTTCTCATTTCCTTTCCGCGTGTCCTCCTCAGCCATTGTCTCCCCCAGCTCTGTTTGTCAGCCGTTTTCATTTGAAATGCCATTTTCTAGTTTTAATTTAGAGACACAAAAAAAAATCTCTGTGAAATTCCTGTGACATATTTCCCTGGAGAGTGATAAAGGAACAGCCGAAACGCATTTTCAGCCAAGGCATGCTTAGTGCCTTTAGTAAACCACAAGGATAGATTTGCTGACAAATTAGGGAAGGTTACACAGCTGCCAGGTCAGCACTCATTTAGCAAACGTGCCTAATTTATCTGTATGGCATAAATTTATGCCAAGGTGAGTCAAAAATTATCCGCACTCCAGCTGTAGAATTTACTGGCACTAATAATGGCACAGCACTGTCGCCTTGCACCTCCAGGGTCCAGGTTCAATTCCCTGGCCTGTCTCTGTGTGCATGGAGTCTGCATGTTCTCCCCGTGCTTGGTGGGTTTCCTCCAGGTACTCCGGTTTCCTCCCACAGTCCAAAGATATGAGGGTTAGGCTAATTGGCGTTCCCAAATTGCCCGTAGTGTGTGAATGAGTGTGTGAGTGTGTGTATGTGTGTCCTGCGATGGATTGGCACCCTGTCCAGGGTGTATCCTGCCTCGTGCCCTAAGGCTCCTGGGATAGGCTCCAGGTCCCCGCAACCCTGAATACAGGATAAAGTGGTATAGAAGATGGATGAGTGAGTGAGTGAGTAATAATGTCACTTCTTCATCAGAAGTGAATCTTTGTCCTCGTAGGGCTGCTTTCAAGGGACCAAACTCGCGAAAGTCCAAAGAAGCAAGATGAGGACTATAGGGAGGATGTTTTACTTTAACAGTTTCGACAGTGTGGGCAGAAGTGTGATAGCAGACCTCTGTGTTTAATCCGAAGTTTATTCTTCAGCTCCTTAATAAGCATCTGACTGTAATCAGCACTGTTGATTGTTGAAGCTTTTTCCTGATTATGTTCCAATACTCGCCTTTGAGAATCCCAGAACACTATAAGCATCAATTTTCCATTTCAATTTTTTTGACTTTTAAACTTTTTCTCAGTCGGCGATTGAGGATGTTTCTGTTCAATACTCTGCCGTTTACGCTCAGACTCGTAGTGATGAATCCATGTCTCATCACCAGTAGTGATTCTGTTTTAGAAACTTTCACCTTGCTTTCAAAATCTGGAAGTATAGTGGTGAACCATCATCTTTGAAGAAGAAGAAATATGGTCAGAAATTTTTTTTTGATCGGAAATCACTTAAACATTTGGTGAACTCATGGTTGTGTTTATTAGTGAAAGTCCACATGCATCCACATGCGTAATGTGAAGATAACTTAAAGGATTGAGGCTAAACAGATTTGTAACCTTAAATGGAAAACCATTTATCACTGAGGTTTTGATTTGATATGATAGTCTGATAAATGAAGGGTCTTTTGCACAGTACCCATGGGAATCCCATGCAGACACTGGAAAAGCATGAAAGACTTGTCGGATTTTCATGTTCCCTAAAAGAAAGCATTTAAATGACAGGTTTGTGTATATTCTTTTGCAGTTTTTAACCAAATGACTAGATTACAAAAACAGATTCAGGGTCAGACAGGAGTGGGATTAGAAACAAGAAATCAATCCCACAGCCAGGTTGTGACACCGCGTTGTACTGTCTGCTGGGGCAAAAATAATTCCTGTTTCAGTATGGCTGTTATAAATGTTTTTAATTCAGATACATCCTCAAATTATGTGGTAATGTGTCACAAATCAAGTAAAAATAAATCTGATGGAGATACTGAACAACTAAATTTCAGGTTAGTGTGTGTGTGTGTGTGTGTATATGATATGGTATCATCAAACATGCCCCATGCATATTAGCTCCCCATGCATATCTTGTATAGCTGGACCTTCACAAATTTGAATACAGAATATTCCTGCTACAGTAATAAAGCATAATGGAGCTGATATTTCGCAGGTTGTGCTGGAGTTTTAGTAATGAAGCATCTTTTCACACTGTTACCCTGGCACAATGAAAAGCCACAAATGGAGCACGCGTAGGCGTTGCTGATTAGCTCGCAAAATGTGTGCACTGGCGTTAGTTTGTGATATCCGGCATGTGTATACACTACGTCCTGTTATTAATGGACCAGAACCTGATTTGCCACCTCTGCACTCCGGCGAACCTCTCCGCTTCAGTAATTCCACCGCGCTAATGCCTCGAGCTCAGCAGTGTCACTTTATGAGCAGAATGGAAGCTGTATAATTCTTTCCAAATGACATTATAATGAAGGAAAGGACTCAGAGCGAGAGATTTTTTATTTATTTATTTTTTAAAATCATGCTGCGCAGGGTGTGTTCGCAAATGAGCACATTAATCAGTCATCTCTCGGCTTCGCTTATTGTGGTCATTCTTTTTCTTCCCCCACATGCACAAAAAAGTTAGCATAAGGTAGTCAATATTATAGAGTAGCCATTTGCGTAGAACTTAGCAGGGTTATTTTCTTTTAGCCTTGGGCGAAAGAGAGAGGGAGGGAGGGTGTTGCACTAAAATATGCTGATGATAAAGCTTTTAGCTCATTCTTCGGTTTGGAAATATTCTCACAAGACTGCAGTTTATATAGCACATACATTCAGGGTCTGATTTTTTACGTGTGCATATGCTACACACTTACTGGCCACTTTATTAAACACACGCCTTGTTAATCCATAAAAGAACACAGCTCTTTTATTTTATTGCGCCCTTTATTAGTGTCCGTTTCTCACCACATTTTGGCTGGATATTTTGAATCCAGGTGTTGCCAAGTCATAAATTCATTTGCTAGCCCACCAGGAAAACAAAAGCTGCCCAGTTTCATGTTATGCTTGTTTGCTTGCCTGAAGTCTAATTACCTACCCTGGCAAATAGAGGTAAAAAAGAGAAAAGACATTAGTATAATCCTTGCAACAGATTATAATATATAATAATAAGTGCGTAGTTGAATTCTCAAAAGGAAAGATGTGCAAAAGTCTCTCATCATGCTCATGTTTTTTCCTTTTTATTGACAAATACATATCCATATAATATTATTTGATGTGATTTACTTTATGGTGCTTTTATAGTAGGGACCCGATTACACCTGCCTCTTAAAGTCTGGAATGTTTGCGCAATATGAATGCTCTGTACTGGATTAGCGTACCATATTTGAGACCACTTTTTCAATACAGAGCGTTCACGCTGCGCAAATGTACCAGACTTTGAGCCACGAAAGCCAACTGTACCACAAACACAAAGTGGAGTACTATTTATGGTGTAACATCATCAGTGCCACCTCTCTCCACCATTATCTGCATGTATACTCGACTCTTTGTATCTGTCTACTTCTTTGCGGCTCACAAACTAACTAGGTGCATACTGCCACCTGCTGTATTGGAGAGTGTGCAGGTGTTCTCTGGTGCAGAAAATATAAAAACAATATTGCTATTTTTAAACCAGCAAAACAGGGTCCTGTACGACGCATTTACTGTAATTATAGTACCTATATGATTTTCTTTTAATAAGGATAAAGAGTCTTCTTTTGGTGACACCAGCAGGGTAATGTATGCTGCCCTGTGGGAAAAAAACTGTCGTCCGTTGAGATATATGAATGAATGGCTTCATCTTTAAAATTTAGACATGTAGGCACGATTGTGGTAAGGTGAGTGGTGAGGAGGAGGGAGGGGGCTACTGCGTAGGACAACTTTCACTCACAAACACACACACTCTAACGGAAACACTCCTCTGTCGGGATACTTCTTTAACAAGGAACCTCTCTAATGACACTCGGGCGAGCGCACACACACACACACACACACACACACACACACACTAATGGAATCAGTGCTTTATGACAGAGAGAGAGACTCTGTATATTTAAGAAGGAACCTCTCTAATGACACTTACTTTTGCTTTACGTGCACGCACACACACGTGATCAAAACGTTAGAGTAAATAGTACACGCACACATGTTGATTATACAAGTGACGCATGGACACTTAGACTAATCATGGAAGACGATTACCCATAATCCCAAAGAGCGCACGAGAGAAAAACCATTGGCTTAATTCTGATCACCTGCCGCTTGGCAGACAAAGCGTATGCATACTACTTGTATGTCAAGACCTCACTCGTTTTTATTCAGTTAAAATTTCTTAAAAGATTTTGCTCGTCTTGCAAAATGCTCACAGACCAAGTTAATCCAAGATTCCACTATATTTTGCAAAGTTCATGTACTTCCTTCTTTTGAAATTTCGCCTGTTTAACAGTTTGCAGTTTGCTTTGCTTTGATAATTTCGACCATTAAATACACTGTCTGACCTAGAAAAAGGTCATCATTTCAGAATAGTCAACTTTCAAAAATCATGAATGGAGATCATTTAAATGCTTGGTGAAGAGGCATGGTAAAAAAATCTTCAGCAAAAAACAGAGAAATGTTGTGTGTAAGACCATTTCCATACACACACAATATGATAAGAACACAAAGAATTGGGACTGAACAGTTGTGCTAACCCTATTCCAGAGCAGTGGTGGTGTCAAGGAAAGAAGAGAAGCGCATGAACAATGCACCCTTCATGAACAGTTGGTCGGGTCTAGGCTCGGCAACGTTATGTGGCAATAAAATGAAGTCAGCTGATGACCTGAATGTACTGAATGACCAGTTTGTCACATCTATACAGTATTTCTACTCTAATCAATCTAATCAAAGCTATAGGAGACTGAATGAAATCTTAGTTTGTGAAACATTTTTTTGTGTCGAGATCGATGTACATTCATGCTGTTCATAAATACAAGTAAAAGAGCACAGTATTACCAATACCCAATACTATTAGGTATTGGTACTGATGCATCCCTAGAGGACCAGATCGTCTCAAGAAAGTGGAATATGATGGACAAATCAGACCATACTGGAGTTCAGGGAAAAGTCTAAAAAGAAGAACGACACTGTGGGAACTGTTCCTCTTTTTACTCAGGAACAGGATTCGATCTGATCTCATCCACTTTACAAAACAAGTCCCCTTTAGATACTTCCTTCTTTACTGGACTGAAAATGAGACTAAATAGCATGTACAAAGTAGGAGTTATATGGGTTCATTTCTGATGTACATGTTTCTGGGATGCTGTTCATTGCTATGGATGCACTAAAGTGATGACTGAGTCAAGCATAAGCAGTTTCCCTTTTTAGCTGATGTGAGGATTGTGCTGTCAACGTCAAGACCACAAGTCAGCATCAGAAGGATGAGTGAGCAGGAACTCAGCGGTACTCAGCACCAGGCATGTACTGATAAACAGAATATACAACATACCTTCATATACTGTACAGCAGACAGAGGAATGGGAATATTTCACAAAACAATATCATGATAAATTGAGTGTATTAGTTTGCTAAGATCTGACAGAACTGGTGACTGAAGTGTTCAGTGGCAATATTGTTGGTCGGCATTATAAAAGCTGTTGTATAAACCGTTAATTACACAGAATGGGTGAAATTAAGTCAGTATGGTTCAAAGCCCTGGAAAGAGGAAGAGCTGCCTCAAACTCAAAACCAGACACAGAAGCACTTTCAGCAAAAAAAAAAACACATCTAATAACATTACATCGTCTTAAATAGCACTTTACATCTTTAGTAATTGCGTCTTTCTGAACCGCCTCTGTGTTGTAGCTGGGCTACAAAGCTAACTAGTTCCTAACACAAGACAGAATTCTAAACTGCTCTCTAACCCCTAATCAAGGGTACTATTTAGTGTGTGGAACAAGTAATTATACGCCCTAGTGTGCTAGTTTTCCATTTATTGCTATTTCGCTATTAAACACCAGAATCCAGTTAACAGAGCTATTCTAAAGAGAAATAAGTAGAAATATCAAGAGGAACTTATTCTCCTCAGCTTTTAGCCTACACAGTACCAATAAGAATTTAAAACTACTTTCACCCCAGCTCACACCAGTTCCACCAGTCACGGTTAGTGAGTTCCACCAGTTGTGGAAGGGTATGTGTTGGCGGAACAAAATAACTCAAGATAAACAAACAAATCATAATCTGTTCATAATAAATGGTATTTGTAGACCTATTGTATAAAAGCAATATCACACTCAAGATCGTGGCGTTGTCCTATGATATCAGCACAGCTTTGATGTCTATAGCCAGATCATAGCTCCCTCTCATGTGGCGTTGCTTAAACGACACACGTTATCATGATATTGAGCATTATATTGCCTAACCTTTTCTTGTAGAAATGTATCGTTTGAAGTCTTTTTGAACACGTTGATCAAGTTATATTCATTTTGTTCAGTTGCTGTTGTCTCATTCATTCGAAACCAAGTCTGATTGAATATAGCATCAGCAAAAAGATTTTCTGAAGCATGTCAGGGTTGAAGTTACTGACTCGTTGGTCATTACCAAGAAATTGCCCTCTCTTGGTCAATTTGAAATAGTGTTTGAATTAGCGTTTTTTTGGCTTATAACTTATGTCCTTTCTCATTCAGTGTATCAGGGTTTAAGTCACTGGTTCGTCATGACCAACATTCTGTCTTTTCTAATTCGGCAGGTCAGTATCTGAGTCCATGAATCTTTTGGTCATGAAGAAGATATCTCTTGTTTGTCTCAGAGAATATTTTGCTCATGACTGATGTTTTCGCCTCTCTCATTCAGCAGGTCACATTTTAAGTCACTGACTTGATTCAGATTCTCTCCTCTCATTCTATGGGCCACTGTTTGAATCAGTGAGTCCTGTGCTCCTGTGATTCTCTCCTCTTTTGATCAGCATGTCAGGGTTTGAGTCAGTAAATCATTTGTACATGACAGATTCTCTGCTCTATCTTTCACCAGGTTAGTGGTTGAGTCAGTAAAACTTTTGGTCATGACCAAAAGTTTTTGTCATTCAGTTTTTGTCATTTTTGTCATTTTGTCATGACAAAAACTTTTTTTTGTCATTCAGTGGATCAGTGTTTGAAACAGTGATTTTTTTTTTGTCCATGCCTAAGACGCTCATCTCTTATTTACAGTAGCAGGTCTGTATTTGAATCGGTGAATCTTCTGCGAGAAAATTCTCTTCTCTCTCATTATCATCAGGTCAGGGTTTAAATCACTGACTCATTCATTCATGACTGAGATCCTCTCCTTTCTCATTCATGGGCCACTGTTTGAGTCAGCGAGTTCTTTGATTATGACTGAAATTCTCTCCTCTGTCATTCAGCAGGTCTATGCTTGAGTCAGCAGGTCTTTGACATGCTGATCAGGAGAGGAGAGAATCTCAGTCACAAGCAAATGTGTGAATCAGTGAGTCAGTCAGTCATGACCGAGATATTGTCCTCTCTCTCATTCAGGAGGTCGGTGCTTGAGTCAGTGATTTTTTTTCGCTCATGCCTGAAACTTTCTTTTCTCTCATTTATGAGATCAGTTGAGGCAGAGAGCTCAATAAATCCTGCTTAAACTCGGCAGTTCTGAGACTGTTGAGCACAGTATGAATGTTTTTAGCTCACATTGACTATGAAAGGCAAACTGTGCAATTTAATGAATCTGTGAACAAATCTAAACTTACAGTGCAAGAGTTTTTAACCTCTTCTCGTCTTTATTGTTCCCTTGACAAGACCTTGTCATATAAAACACTCCACAAACAGTTTCACTGTCTAGCGATTTACAGATATCACGCTTTATCCCTTTCCATCTAATTTCATGAACAGCCTCTCCTGCTTAATCTCCTATACACTTATTCCCAAACGCTCACATTAATCACAGTGAATGAGCGCATACCTAGATATCCGAGCCTGAATTCCTGTCTGGATGAACGAGCGTTACTGAATTATCATTATCGTTATCATTGCAATCAGTGTAGGACATAAGTAGCTGCTAATTGTTTGTCACCTACGCCAGGATCTCGCTAACACACCGGGAGCTGAGAAATACAACAGAGCACAGCATGGGATGAAGTGATCGAGATATATACACACACACACACACACACACACACTCTCACTAACACTGTGCCCTTCCTAACAGCACTTTGTTCCATTGAAGTATTGTTCTGGTTTTCATCGAATGGAAGGAAATGAGATTCCACAGCTGTTAAACCCAGTGATGCGTGCATACCATATGCAATCTCATAATCCCCTTTTCGCTGTAATCTAAAACATGGTTTAATCAAGTATACTGTGCGCAAAGGTGTTTGAATTGGTCTGAAAGTGTGTTGAATCTCAGGTGTCACAAACAATGAAATGTAAAGTGCTGCTCTATATATACTGTACACTACAAGTCATAAGTTTGGACACACTTTATAACACCATGGTCTTTCCTGATCTTTATTTCTTTCTATATTGTAAAACAATGATGATATCCAAAATCTACAATAATTTTCTTTAAACAGTTGATATTGAGATTTGTCTCTACACTGTGGAGAAGTTCATTTAGAGTTACCAGCCTCAGAAATCACCAATTAACAAACAGCACCTCATATTAGAGCCATTATGAAGTTTAACAGAGCATAAGTAGCAGATATATCTTAATATCAACTTTTCAAAGGAGATTATTGCATATTTTGGATGCCTTCAGCATTCAGCATATACAGTAGAATATATTGTACTGTATAAGGAGAGAGAGAGAGAGCGATAGAATATTTCTAATGTTGCACAATGCTTAGGAACAGATTGAGCACCAAATAAGAAGGCAAGTGCAGATCTTGTTATTTTGTATTTCTGCATGCAGATAAACCAAACCAGTGGAAAGAGTGCACTGTTACAGCAGCGTCCTTGCCAGCACCAGCCACTGCAGAGCATCAATAACCCAACCCTAATGCAGCGTGCAATCAGCGTGAACCTTGCATCGTCGTTACATCAACCTGGAATGTTGGAGTTAAAGCTAAAATAAATAAATTAATAAATGAATGAATAAAAAAAATAAAAAATAAAAACCACCACAAACAGTCAAGTTGATCATAATCCCTTGTTTTTTTGCAGGGACTGGATATTGATCGATGGGAAAACATACGGGCAGATTGACCTACATGAGCACTTTCTGCATCACTTCTGCTGCTGCTGCTCCTGATGATGATGACAATGATGATGAGTGTTCACACATCTGAAGTCTTCGAGAGCGGTTTAATGAGTAGAAACTTCCCTTATTTTTAAAGCTACAAGCACACAACTAGGTTAGAATCCTGTTTTTAAAAAAGTAACTACACATTGATTTTAATGCACAACTCATCTTGTTTTTCTCTTAGAGGAATATAATTTAGGACGAGATTATTAAGCACCAAAAATGTACCACTTTTATGTTTGATATTGTGAAAAACAAGTGTGATGTGAAAAAAAAGGTGCAAAACTAAGGTCTACAGTTCATTATACTTGTTTGCACGATGAAATATTTTTTTCCCACTTATAATTAGCATTGAACATTATTACAGTATAATATAAGACTTAAAGGTTTATGAAGTACTCTTGGGAGTACTGCCATTTTTAAGATGCTATAATACCTTTACAATTATATATTCTGCTTTTATTTAGTTGAAAATTAAAGAGAATATTATTAACATCCATAATTAGTACTACTAAACTAATGTCTTTTATCTTTTTTCAGAGCAATATAATTGTAATTGAATGTTATTAAATGAACATAACAGACTTAAAGACCTGTTGTAAAGATCTTGGTCTAAAAATACATTAGCATGACAGTATCCTAGGCATCAGTGGCTAAATTGAACAATTCAAGGGGAACATCATTAAAGTACATTGCTATGTTGCCATGTTTTCAGCACATATAGAACAGAATAGAATAGAATAGATAGCATGCAGAGTATGATTACTCTCAGTAAAAGGTTTTAATATAACAGATAAGATCATACCTATCTCCTGTGATGGTGGTCTTGCTTGCTTGTCTGAGGATCTATAGTGTGTGTGTGTTTGTGTGTGTGTGTGTGTGTTAGGTGATGATCTCCAGCTACCTGAGTTCCCAGCTCTGATCTCACCAGCCTGCTGTTCAGGCTGTGCTGTGGTTCCTCCTCTCCAGTCTCTTTGAGTTTCTCAGGGAAGGAAGTGTTATGGCTTTAATCCTGTTACAGTCAGGGTATTTATATCACCGTTGCCGTTTTAACTCCCTCTGCAAAGACTTTCAAACTCCAGCGAAGCTCAGCAGCTCCTTCGTGCAGCTCTCTCTCCATCCCTCTCTCTCTCTGTCTCTCTCTCTGTCTCACTCTTATCTCTGTCCTCAGCTATATTCCAGAGTAACACTGCAGCCCTTGGTCTTAGTGCCTGCCTTCTTCTTCTTCTATCTGTGTCATGACCAAAATCAGAGGTGTACAAATATGCAATTTATTAGTTACAAGCTAGATACAATATTCAAATTGTCACAAAATGATGTCTTACAGTATGATTGTTTTTTTCCCACTACATTTCTTCTCATAGGGTCAATGTGTTTGCATTGACAATATATATATATATTTTTTATTATTATTATTGCATGGAGTTTGCATGTTCTCCCCATGCTTGGTGGGTTTCCTCTGGGTTCTCCAGTTCCCGTTTTCCTCCCACAGTCCAAAGACATGCAGATTAGGCTAATTGGTGTTCCCAAATCGCCTGTAGTGTGTGAACGCGTGTATGAATGTTCACCCGAAGTCCCACCACAATTGTGAAAATGGGTGAAAATGGTCACTAGGGTCAACGGTCCCTAGTTGCACTACAGAGGTTCCTAGATAGATGGCAGGAATCTGAATAATAGGTTAGGGTTTGTCCATCGAGCAATGGAACCTAGAGATATACTGTATCTGTTGTTCCAGTGGCTTTACTTATGAAATCAGGTTGCCAGCTCAATGCCTGATTGTACCTGATTACTTGGGGTGAACAACCTTGCTCAAGGGTCCAACCAAGGGTGGCAGCCCGGCGAAGTCTGGGCTCGCACCAGGAACCTCCTGATCAGAATTCCAACACCTTAACCACCAAGCTATCCCTGCCCAATAGCCCAGGCAAAATAAAAATGCATCACCTCAGTTGAAGCAGACTGGCCCGCATGAATTTTTAATCAAAATAAGAGGGGTGGCAGCACTGTGGCTTAGTGGTTAGCACTGTCTCCTTGCACCTCCAGGGCCCAGGCTTGATTTCTGTCTCTGTGTGAATGTTCTCCCCGTGCTTGGTATGGTTTCCTCTGGGTACCTCAAAGTTCAAAGACATGCAGATTAGACTAATTGACATTCCTAAATTGCCCATACTGTGTGAATGGGTGTGTTAGTGTGTGTACAGTATGTGCACTGCGATGAATTAGTACCCTCTAAAGGGTGTGTCCCTTGTGCCCTAAATCTCCTGGGATATGCTCCAGGCCCCATACGACCCTGTATTCAGGATTGTATAGTGAATGAGTGAATAAGAGGGGTCGTTTCCCATCTCGGATCTGTGTGCATGGAGTGGGCATGTTCTCCCCGTGACCCTGTATACAGGATAAAGCAGTATAGCTGTGGACCTTTGATATTCCGTTCAAATGCAAGCACTTAATCTGATTTTCCGTTTCTGTTTTATTGGTATAAATCTATTGCTTCAGAGTCTGGTTGTCCTATGTAGAGGACTAAGGTTTAGCATTCTTAATGAGCTGTAAAAGGTCCTCCTGCACCTCCCTCCTGTTTAAGCAACTGCAGTAAGTGCTATCAGATAGCTGCTTAATACGGCAGAAATTTCTCAGATCTTTTTGTTTCATGACATAATGTGGGTCCATCCTGGTCATCTTCCTCTACTGAATAAAATGAATTTTCCCCAAAATCTTCTTCTTCTACTTCTTCTGTTATATTTCCAGCAGATTCAAAATGTCACAATGTGCAGATATACTTTGCACATGTCAAAAAATGATAACCTGATTAAATGCTGTTTTCAGCATCCATGTGAACAGTTATGTTGGAATCTCTAATCAGAAACATTTCTCATGTATCCATGGGAAGTGAGGAGTAAATTTCTAGCAGGTTGTATTTTCTGAACCCAGATGTGCAGAGGTGGACAAAGTACACAAATCCTTCAGTTGATTAAAATTTTAAATATCCTATGTAAAATATAACATAAGTAAAAGTCCTCCATATACCGTTCTGACATTCTAATTAAGTAGAAGTAGAAAAGTACTTTCAAATGTACTTAAGTATCAGAAGTACTGAGCTTGTAGTACAATAGCTCTCAGTAGCCCTTATGTCATAGTTAAATAGTCTCTCTCTCTCTCTCTTTCTCTCTCTCTCCACACTTAAGATTTCAAACACCTGCTACATGATTAAGCCTTTTATGGAGGGAAGGCAAATCATGCAATTCTGCAAATACTACACAACACTCTTGTTATGTAATGCAACACCATGCAGAAATGTAGTGAAGTAGAAAGCACAGATATTTGTTGTAGGATATACTGTAGTGCAGTAAAAGTAATAAGTATCCACTAATAAAACTACTCGAGTAAAGTAGAGATATGTGAAATATTTACTTAATTATAGTAACAAGGTAAATATACTTAGGATGGTAACCCTTTCACCTCTGGGCATATGGTCATGCTCCATTCACCACATGGTGTTCAAAAGTTCAAAACATGGTGCTATCTGTCCCAGTTTTTCAAAAACTGTCCCATTTATTATTATTTTTTTTGCAATCTGTCTAAATCTGGGTAAATACAGCTATATTTTATACATTTATATTGCATGTACATTTATATCGCATAATTATCATGCAACCCATTCAAAATTGTTTGCCAATGATACTATATACAACACTGGTACACTGCAGTTTTCTAGTAGGCTACTTACTGTGACTCGTGTAAATTTCTAATCATCATTCTCTTTAGGTGCTAATGTATTAACTTCTAAATAAAATGTATGTATTAGACCATTTGGCTAGTAGCTAATAACATCAGCTTTCAAAATACATGTGCTTATTTTATTTAATAGACCATAAAAGGTTGAAATGGCAGGTAAGTCAAGTCAAATATTATAAATATTAAGTTTGGGACACAGTCAGTAATGAAAAACCAGCATGCACACACCTTGGGGCAGGATCTCATCAACAAAAACCAACATAGAACTATAGCCTATGGCATCCTTTTTGGTTTTTGATCTTTTAATTAGCACAATTCACTGGACTCCTGCTTGGGGTTGTAGCCCTGCGGTAACAGATAAAAAAAAGGGGTTCATGTCCTCATGCATGCAAAATAGATAACATCCCACATAAATTAGGTAAGATTTGTCTGTGCCATTACTAAAATAATTGACAGAGACATAAAAATAACACCATATGTAGTGCATTTAACAGCTAAATCAGATCCAGCAGAATTCCAAGTTAAAAATATGCACCAAGAAACAAATAATTCAACTTTCTTCAATTCAACATGATATAAAAAGTCTATCATTTATATTGGGAAAACAACACACTGTAGCTATAGTTTTTGGCAAACGTTATAGCCTGAGGTTGAATGAATAATGTATCATTTAAACCAGATGCACCATGGACGATTCCTCTAAATAATGAAGGTCTCTCTTGAGATGTTTTGTCTGCTCTATTTCCTTTTGTTAAATGTATAAATAGATATTTTATGCCTGGCTGCTCTTAGGGTTTATTAGACAGGCACAGGATACAAAAAATATATATAATAATTCCACAATATGCTACTGTTACTAAGAAATGAAGTGAGAGAAGCAGCCAGAGAATGTAAGAGAGAGAGAGAGGGAGAGGGAGAGAGAGAGCTCTCAATAATGTTGTACTGTTTCCTATATAAATCTTTAGGTTCCCTAAATCAAAGTCTTTATTTAGTTTATTTTCCCCCAATCATATTGTTTGTGTAAAAAAATATATATATATGCAAACTAAGGATGGAATTTCTTCCTTTTCAGATTTTTCTGTTGTGAATTTCCCCAGGATTGAGTACACGCTGCTTAGGATAAAGCACAAAGCACGACACGGACACTGATAATCAATAAATGTCCTCTGGGATTATACAGACTATTTAATAATGTTCACACTCACTCCTCTGTATACTCTGTCTTATGTCTCATGCACTCTCTCTCTCTCTCTCTGTCTCTCTCTCTCGCGCTCTCCTATATTTCTGTCTCATGCACCTAGTCTTGTACCGCTGTTGGATTGTTTCGTGTGGCGTAGCAAGAATAGGTTTGACATGTCATTTGTCTAGTTCTGTTGTTGTGGCAGCTGTGTGGCGCGACATGGATTAATAGCCTTTCCAGATTTGCATCATGTCCGTGTTTACACACCAGCCAGATGAACACAAAGATAGAGAGAGGACTAAGCTAATTTAGACACCATTAGTTAAACATGGGAAGATTTCATCCTTGACAAGTGCTACACTGTGATTCGATTTCCACCAAGATGGGCAATATCGGAGTTTATGGGCAATGCCAGGCCTCCTTTCCAGCTAAAGTGTACCTAAAAATCCTTTGATTCAAAAAACATTTATAAAGGTTTACAAGTGTTTTAAGAAATGGTCTTTATAATGGTTCTATGTTTCTTTCAAATTTGTATGAGATTGTTAGTGTAGGAATGCTAACAGGACAGGGTCACAGATCTAGGATCACTACCAGGAAAACTAGGTGTGAGCCAGGAATATACCCTAGTTGTCATGGATGTCAATTATAGGACCATATGGTCTTACTTGCACCTTCCAGCATGTTTTTGGGAGGTTTGAAGGAAACCAATCAACTAATTTGGACACAGGGAAATCTTCACACATGATTACCCAAGCTCAGGATCGAATTCTAATAGAATTTTCAAGAAATTATTGATCCAGTGTTTGTTTTATATAATGAATATTATTAAGGGTTTTTATTTATGGATATTTACTCCCTGACCATCTTTCTGACCAACAGAACAAGTTTTAGGGTTGTATGAAAGTTTAGTGTGAATGGTTCCTGAGTTATTTGAGAATGTTCTTGTATAACACTTTGTATGAGATTGGCCTACAATATTGCTGCAACATTTTTGGATGAAGGAAACATGATTGAATGTTATTAACTGGGAATGTTGTTCATGTAGCAATATGTACTGATCAAACACTGCCTGCATCATGGATAGTCCAACTCTGTCATGGATGGCCCCAAGCTCAGCTGCGAAAAGAGACTGTTTGGTTCCCAGCCGAGGGGCATAAAAGCAATAAAGAATGGATCAATATTATGCAATGCCTTCTGAAGAAGGCAACATTTTCATCAAGACTAAAGTGGACCTCTTTTAAAAATTGGTTCGTCAAATTCTGCCCTACAGAACCTGAAACCCTGAAGAACTCAAGGCGGATATGAGCAAACTTGAGGTTTTTCCAAATGGGTTATCTAGAGAAGTAAGACAACATTTGTTGGAATGATTCAGGACAGCTGTGAATATCAACTGATGGTCAAAGGACAAGGCCATTCATGAAGGTTGCAAATTACAGCAAGTTGCACCAGAAAAAAAAAATGCCTCAAGCAAGTCCTGGAGGATCAAAGATCTGAAGGTGCACCATTACTGATGCAAAGTATTGTATACTTCCATCAGTTGTCAAAAATATTAGTGTATTGTAAATACTCTTAAAAATTCCAGCAACACCCACTGCAGTACTGTATACTGCTTGTGTTGCCAACCTGCTCCACCAGGTGCCAACTAGGGACAGAAGAATAAAAAGAATATTGTCAACCAAACCAATATTGTAGATGTAATTATTATGTTGCAGAAATGTTATTTTGGAAATATTACAAGCGAACATTCTTAAAACTTCTCACATACTTAGTGCTCAGTCTAAAAAGCTTCCCTGGTAGCCGGAATCAATGTGGGGAAAATATATTCCAGATCACAATAACTTGTCTGGTAATCTAAGTTCTTCATAGAAATATAGACATCTCTTCAAGCAGATGTTGGCAGTTGGAAATGTTTTTCAAGCACTGCTGCATGCCATGGAAATGACTAGAGAACACATCTGGTGGTTACAGAAAGAAGGATCAGAGATCTCTCAGAAATGCAGATGATGTGGGTCGCTTTCACAGTCATGTTCAAAAGTTAGTACCCCCTGATTTAGTTCTCCTTTTTTTTGTTTGTTTGTGTGTGTGTGGGGATAAAATCCCAAATGTGTTTTTTTCCCGTTTGGCTTAATTTTTATTAATTAACTTTATTAAATATAATTAAAAAGTTATATTTTGTTTATCACTTGAGGTTGTACTGTATATATGTAATACTAAGACCCACTTTGATCAGATGATTATTATTATGTTTTTACACTTAAAAAAAATCATAGAATTAAACATGACTGTATATCTAGATAGATAGATACGGATATAAACATACACTGTATTGTTTATGAGAAATATTTCTATGTCATCCAGCTACCAAAAAAACTGTTGAAATACTAGGGGATCAGCTACTGACTACAGGGTGCGTGGGCATGTGTGTGTGTGTGTGTGTTTGCCAGAAATAGAGTGAGCATGTAGAGTGCACATTAGTCCAATCAACTCACAGGGAATGATGATTGAGCCTAGTGAGTCACACATCACACTTTATAGCAGATCATAGCTTCAACTCATGTCTGCTGACTCACACAATCCGGACCATCCTTTGAATACATTATACAAAAGTAGTGTACAGTATATACTGTAGTGCATATACTGTACATACTGAATATATAGTACAATGTCTGAAAAATTTCCACATCAAACCATATCCACATTCCATATCCACATTCAATTACATTGAATATTCAGTGTAATAAATAATCATATTTGTTGAGTAAGATATAAATTTTGTGTGATAATAAAAACAACACTTTGCTTGAACCCTTACAGTGTTCATTGCCCTAGTTAGCCTGTTTATAATAGGTGATAAGATCAATGTGTTATAAATATGATGCCCATGTAAGATATTCTACACTGCATCACAGTAAACACTCCAAGTTCTTAAGTTTACATTTGAGAAAATCAGCCCAGAAAGCAAGCTTACCAGAGGCCACAAGGCAGTGCTGACAACCTGTCCACTTTGATATATAAAAAAGGGCCCAAATACCTTATCAAGTACATCTGTACTAGAACTAGTTATGAACACTCTATGCACATACTGTAAGATGAATTTGGCCAAAAAGATGATAAAAAAAATACCTGATCTGGCAAGACTGGCAGGGAAGTTGTTTTATTAAATACAATACTGTATGTGCCAGCAACTTCATTAACATGGAATTTAATTGCAAATTCATAAGCGCATAAAAATGTACAACAGAATTGTGTATCTGTTGAATTTTGGAATCAACTAAAATTTTTATGTGTTACTGTGATGTGCGAGAAATGAAGGTGTAAAATAGTGTTTGTTAAGTAGATTTCAATTGCACACTCATAAGCGCATATTGAAAAATGTACAGCACCATCTGTTTTAAGATGAAGTAATTTATTTTTTTTTGTTAAGGATTTTTAAAGATTTTTTTTTATGATATAAGGGCGTTTTCTATTTAAATTTCAAAGTAGCATATCTTCTCTTCCCAGGGCAGGATTGCAATGAAACAAAGCCTACATGTTACCTCAAGATTGATTAAATAAACCAGTACAATTTAAATTTGCTCAGTAGTTTTTATGTGATGCGTGCACAAACCATCAGACCATCAGACAGACAAAAATTCCCCAAACCATTTTGATATGTTTTATTACTCATCTTACACCACCCCTCCTCCCCCACCCAAATAATTTTTTTGCAAATATCTTCAATGTACAGACATGCTAACTTTATATACAGTATATGATATAGTCTTATAAAGGTAAGTTACTGGATATGATATAAAGAAAGTTCCATTTTTGATAATTATCTACATCAAAGTGTCCTTTTTATCTATTTATCTAATTTTATTATTATTCTTTGTTAAATTTATTTTATGCTGAATATATATTATATCCTAATATGTCCATAATAAGACCCAAAAAGTGTTGCAATGATTTAAAAATTTAATCTATTGAATTATGTTACACTTTTTTAAAATCAGCTTTTAATTACATTTACTTTAGTGAAACACCTGTTTTCTCTTAAATTACTATACAGCAGTAATAAACAGCTGTATACTGCAAACCCCAGCTTTATACTGAGAAAATGCAAAGGATGACAAAAAGTGAAAGGACTCGAACATTTTTGGCCTCTGTATACTGACCTTTGCATACATGAAGCTAATAATGAAGGAGGGAACAAAGACATCCACCCACCCACCAAAGATCACCCCTACCCACTACCACCCCACCACTCCGCCACACACACACACACACACACACACACACATACAAAAACGGTGTATGTTGAACCAGACGTCATCCTGAAGAGAATCAAATGAAGCACATAGTGCAGACAGCGTGAAATCATCTCCAGCGACAGCTGAGCAAGCTCACACACCTGACAACTCACAGATAAATGAGTTCAGCTCTCCTCCATATTGCTGTTCATTACATCTGAGAACACCCCCTGCACCCAACACACACACGCACAAATAGACATAGGTAGTAACCCATTTAAGCATGCATTCTCACACACTGGCAGCCAACATACATGTGTATGTATTGAAAAAGAAAAGAAACTTATCTTTGTATAAGATCAGTGCATTCATGTTACTCCTTCTTGACTGTCCCAGCATTTTTGTACTGTTGCTAACTGGAACTGAAATGGATTAAATTGATAATGTGTCAAGAAGATACACAACATAGCTTATAAATTGATGTTTGTCGATAAGTTTTGCAAATCAATGCCACTTTTTACACTATAACAGTTATAAACTCGCCAATTTCTCGATCCAAGTTTAGTTTTGTTTTTTTTGTAAATATGCCTACACATTTATATTTTTATCATATAAAAATAAACACATTTACTAAATACAATTTCATGCCCTTTTGTGTAGTGTACATAACTTTTTTTAATTCAAATCTTTCCATTTTTAACTGTTATTCAGATAAAACTTGGTCATTTTGGATTTTACATTTAAAGAGATAAGCATTAAAAAGAGATAATTATTTTTAAAAATTATTTCTAAATTGTTAGGATATGGCAACATAAATTTAATATGGTTACGGACACTACAGATTTTTTGCTTTTTAAGCTTTTACCAAAAACCAATTTAAGCAACAATTTTTACAGGTCAAATGCTTCTATAAGCTTACACAAATTTAATATCAATATTAAAAAAATATATTAGTAATTTGCATTTAAAATTATTATTGCTTGAAGCGAGACAGTATAACGCTGGGGCTCATATAAAATCATCTCTCCTCAAAAAGACTGAAGTTAGCAACTTAAAATTTTAGGGAAGCAAGATTTGTCACTTCCATGTTGCATAAACTTCAGAAGTAGCTTTTTTTGCAAAAACAGTTCCTGTATTTT
>JAQMYJ010000038.1:25730626-25743850 GCA_030014305.1 Clarias laeviceps
CCACAAACAGGAAGTTAATATCACCAACCATTCCCATTTTATTAAGGTGTATCCATATAAATGGCCCAACCTGTAGTCTAAAACTGTTAAAACAATATAAAATAGAGTTCAAAGGAATAACAATATTCCATACACATTTTTTTTTATTTACTATCAAATGGTCACATTTTATTTTATTTATTTATTTACAATAAGATAAGACTCCAGCGATTTCTGCAGTTACAATGCTCCCTGCTGGTGAGCCATGTTTCAGGCACTGGACATTAGATAAAAAGATAATATCGCATCTGCAGAGAGAGGAAAATCTTCCAATCTTGAAAATCTTGAAAAAACATCTTGTAGCCTCATACTCAAAAAAGACTTGAGGCTTTAATTGGTGCCAAACATGCTTCAAGAACAACAAGAAAATGTTTTGCATGGTCTGAGAGTTGGATCCAGCCTTTTAGCAAACTCCAGGTGCCGGTCATGTGCCTTTTACTAAGGAGTGGCTTTCATCTGGACACTCTACCATGTATTTGGTACCATTGATTGGTGGAGTGCTGCAGAGATGTTTTTTCTTCTGGAAGGTTCTCTTCTCTCCTCAGAGAAACATTGGAGCTCTTTCAGAGTAACCATCGGGTTCTTGGTCACCTCCTTGACTCAGGCCCTCCTCCCCCAGTCACTCACTTTGTCCAGGCGGCCCCCTCCTAGTGGTTCAAAACTTCTTCCATTTATGGATGATGGAGGCCACTGTGCTCATCTGGACCTTCAATGCTTCAATTTTTTTGTACCCTTCCCCAGATCTGTGCCTGGATACAATCCTGTCGTGGAGGTCTACAGACAATTCCTAGGACTTTAAGGCTTGGTTTGGGCTCTGACATGGAGTTAACTGTGGGATCTTATATAGACAGGTGTGTGTCGTTCCAAATCATGTGCGATCAACTGAATTTACCACAGCTGGACTCCAGTCGAGTTGTAGAAACATCTCAAGGATGATCAGCGGAAAGAGGATGCACCTGAGCTCAATTTTATTTTATTTTTTTAAAATAAATTTTATAAAGATTTCAAACAAACTTCTTTCACATTGTCATTATGGGGTATTGTTTGTAGAATTTTGAGAAAAATAATACATTTGATCCATTTTGAAAGAAGGCTGTAACATAGCAAAATGTGGAAAAAGTCAAGCGCTGTGAATACTTTCTGGGTGTAGAAAATGAAAAACAGACTCAATATTTACTTTTTTCATTTAAGTTTATTTAAGTTTTTACGGTATCACAGAAAATACAAAATGTATACTTTTATTCTGTAACAGTCAGTGCCAGCTAGACACACACACACACACACACACACACACACACACACGCCTCAAACACTAAAACACACATGCCACACTAAATACTATATCAGGATCACACTAAACCAGAACTTAAAGATTAAACAAAGGAAATCAACGTTCTTTCTTACACACAGAGCGTGTTGGCATTTAATGTGATAACAAAGCATTTCTATGCATAAATGCTGACATTCAAATAGCATTCTAAGTAACAGGATTGATATTCACTTAAAGTGTTAAACATTTCACAATGACTAACATAAAAGATAAAGAAAAGCCCTGTACACTAAACTGTCAGTTTTTAGTCACGAGAGTGGTTAATCTAACAAACCAAAATCTCAAATTCGTACAAATCAGATCATTTATATGATGCTAATGCACAACTGATATCACTCTCTCACTCACGCTTGCACACACACCCATCAATAATCAATACTGAGATGATAAATAAACCAATTCCTAGCCAAACTGAGCACTGACGTGCATTTACTTGGCTGTGATCTCATTTTGATCATGTACCCATTCATTTACTCCAAAGACAGCAGCTAAAGTTTAAAAGTTTTAGTTAAGGACTCTTTCATAAACCTGAGTTTTGAACACAAAACTTTTAGGTAACTAGCATTTCAGCCACTGAGCCTTTCATTAAAAAAAAAACCCTTCACATTAATAATCATTTCAACCTTTGTTCGTGTGGCGGTGTGGGAAAACCTGTCAGACGGTGCTTCTGTCAAACATTCACAAAAGACGATCAAAGAGAAGTAAGTAGCCTAAATAAAAATATTTTACATGTATTTACACCAAAACAATGTGGGAAGTTTTTTTTTTTTGTTGTTGCTATTTTTATTTTATTATTATTGTTTTGTCTAGGTTTTAAAAAGGTCACGCTGGATTTAACAAAGGCAGTGGTGGCAGTCATTCTTAGACATGCGTTCCACACAGCGATTATTTAAAACATAGTTGCGATTTCTCCTGCCGATTCAACTTCACCAAGCATTTAATTACATTACCCATTAAAATTTTACATTTAGGCATTTGTCAGACGCCCTTATCCAGAGCGACTTTTTATCTCATTATACGTCTGAGCCGTTGAGGGTTAAGGGCCTTGATCAAGGGTCCAACAGGGACAACTTGGTGGGCGTGGGATTTGAACATGGGACCTTCTGATCCGTAGTCCAATGCTCCTTAACCACTGAGCCCCTGACACCAAACATGACATTAACAAGAAGAAAACATGTGACTGAATTAATCAGCGATGATTTGCCACCAATGTGGCATACCACTATATCCAGTATACAGGGTCATGGGGAGCTATTCACACACTACAGGCAATTTAGGAACGCCAATTAGCATAACCTGCACGTCTTTAGACTGTGGAGGGAAACCGGAGCACCTGGAGGAAACCCACCAAGCACCGGGAGAACGTGCAAACTCCATGCACACAGAGGCGGGCATCGAACCCGGACCCTGGAGTTGCAATGCTAACCACCGTGCCACTGGGAATAATGTCGATTTTTAAGTATATTTGGTTATACAGTATACTGTATATGTAGACATGGAGCTGAAATGAAATTTCTGCCTTAATGAGGCTCTCAAATGGAATTGGATACATTCCCCGTAGTTTTCAGAACTACATACGAAAAATACAGTCAAAATATGACCATGTAAAGTGTTTCCCCGAGCTTGCACACACACACACACACACACATACACACACAAACACACACACAGGCATTTGGGAGTAAATGCAATGCAAATCGATATCAAGACTGTCAGACCAGTGAGTATTTGTAACCGGTATGTTAATAATAATCAGTAAACCACAATGACTTGTGAGATCACACTCATTTACAATGTACAAGGAAGGTATAGTAGCTCTAAACACCACAAAATGAACAAGTCAGCATCCTCGATTAGAATATCCCTGCATTCTAAATCTTTATAGATAATTTATAAGTAGAATTTTATGGCCTGACATGATCAGGGCTTGGAAGTATTTGCCAAACGTCAAAAGCAAATTTTGACTACAAATGTGAAAAAGTATTCAAGCTAGATTTGATTCCAGATTGTGTTAAAAAAATGACCTCTTACTTCCAAGCCCTTTATATATCTTACATAATCAAAAATATGAACCAATTACAAAAAAAAAAAAAAACATAGAAAAATGATGGTGACTGCGCTGTAGGACGGGAGCTTGGACTGTAGAGGGACCTCTAGCACAAGGATTTCGGACGCACCTTTGGGAAAAGCTGTAAGGGGAAGAAACATTAGACATTAAGGACAACAAAGAGGAAATAACTACACACCTAAAGATATGGATGCATCTAACAGCATGCAACATGATACTAATTTGATATTTGAGAAGAAATACATTATATGAGTGGTATTTCAGTTGAAGCATTAACAGACACACTTTGGAAGACCCTTTTGATACTTGTTCAAGAAATAGTCCAATTGAAAGCAAAGATCCCAGGAACTGACACAAACAGAACTAAATAAAATGTTCGACCAAAAATGTACGAGTAAATGTTCTTTACTCATTTTAGGATCGATATCGGTCTAAAACATTTTTATTAATGCATCCCTATACAACCAGACGACAAAACTCTGTGGTCCTAACATGTCAAATCAAAATACAGCTGATAGCCATTTCACTGGAGGCCATACAGGAAATGATCCGGATTATTCTAATGGCAGCAGAGACCTGCCACTGAAGAGTGTTAAAGCAAATGGCGCGATAATTTACTGTAATATACCTGAAATTACATGAATATGAAATATTAATTTTCTTTCTTTCTTTTTTTTTGGTATGAATACTGTACAAGTCCACATAGTCGCCACCCTTTCACTGCAAATTAGGTACACATTCTTGGTAAATTTGTCAGTTAAATAGGATTTTTGCATTGCTGGAAGGATGTAAACTCTGTAATCTGTATGACTATTCAGATTATCTATTGTTGTAAAATATGAGGTGTGTTTAAGTCAAACTGGAAGTTTTAATTGTGCCTAATAACAGAACACAGTTATTAGAGTACTGTGTTATTAGAGAAATAAAACTACCTTTATTTCTCTACATGATCCCTGTTACTCTAATGCACTTATCCCAGAGTTTCACTAGTTATTAGATACCAAAAAAAGGTAGTTTTCTCACTCTGCCAGAGTCATGATCATGTCTGAAACACAGGCCTTCCAGGAACTCCTTTAATGGCCCAAACATTGAAAATGGCTTGGATAGAGGTCAGGACTGTTTGGGGATGTGGCAATGTCGATTTCCTGTAAGTTATCCATTGATTTTCAAGGATCAGGAAAGTTCGCTGAGGAAAGTTCACAGGAACGACTGCAGTGGGCTCCAACCCACCTTGACCTGAGATCATAATTCACGGATGTATTTGCACACTTCAAGCACAGTTCAGTGATGAGACTCTTAGCCACCGTAAACCATTTGAAGTTCTCTGTAAATCAGTTTTATACCTACTTCTACTAAGTTGATCACAAGTCCCGATGTGACTTGAATGCTTCTCATGGTATTACTTATGTCAATACTGTATAAGTTTACACATTAGATGGAGTACCGTTACAAATTCACTGTATACTTTACACTTTAGAAACTATAGCATTAATACTAAGACGCTGCATTATATACATATAAAGTAGAACCTTGGAATGTGAGCATAATTCGCTCTGGAAGCATGCTTGTATATCAAAGCAAATTTCCCCATAAGAAATAATGGAAGCTCTGATGATTCATTCCACAACCCAAAAACAGTCATATAAAAATAATTAAAACAAAATTAAAAGAATCGTGACTGGTGTTAGACAAGAGAAGAAGCAGGAGGAGGGGGCTACTGTGCTATTGTCTCGCAAAAGAAAGAACCACCATTGGCTCAGTTGTGATCATGTGACTCTCGGCAGACAAAGCGCATGTGTAATGCAGTATTCATATATCAAGACCTTGAATGTTCTTGCAAAACACTTGCATACTAAGTTACTTACAATCCACGGTTCCACTGTAGATGCATAATAGATTTTGTTAACGTTCTAATCTATTCACACTATTTAAAAAGTTTTTAAACGAATGATACTGCTTGTGATAGAGCTAACCTTATAACTACTTATCTATACCATGCACATTTGGACATTCTATTATATCTTACTCCAAAATAATTAACGACCATGTAATTAGCAGATTAATATGATTTAACTTATGATCCATGTTTGAACATTACATACCATACTATTGCTAATATTAACTCTATTTTCTCTTACCCCAAAGTAGTTATTTGGGACGAAACCCTCTCGTCCGCAGAGTGAAGCCCACCACCAGTCCAGTCCCTCAGGTTTCTGCAGGATGGTTACCATGTCTCCTTCCTTGAAGCTCAGCTCATCGTGCGACTGGGCTGGGTAAGACCACAGGGCATAGAGCACGCCACTGTTCTCCACACCCATTGCTTCTTCCACTCCTGACATCATACAAACACACACACGTACGTACAGTACACCTATATTACTATTTGCACTGTCTATTTGCATACACAGGCAGTTGTTTAGTTTGTAATAAAGAGTAATGATGAGAATTTGAGTAATAAATAAATAAAAAAAGCTAAAATGTAATTGAAAGAATCTGCACTAAAGTCTTTATCATTCTAATTAGAAGCTCATTCTTTTAATTAAATCCTTGTGTAGATCCCCATTGGGATCTGAAAGCTTATGCATAACCTTTTTAGGTTAAAGGTTTCTTGTGCATTTGGCGTCTTCGACGTGTACATGGAAGTTGTGGGTCACATTTCTGATGATGTGTGTCACCCTCACCCCTTAGAAAGCTTTCACACTCTTCATAACCCACGGCATATGGGTCACACTTCTGCGCCGCCGTGGCTCCGTCGCTCTCGGTCACTGCCAAGACGGCTGCACCGTTACGAACCAGAAACTCGCACAGCGCCCGATCGTTACAGGAGGCAGCGCAGTGCAGGGGCGTCCTACATATACACACAAATTCAGAGACAACAATCTGTACTAGGAAGTGAGTGTGGAAGGGAATTTTCTTTTTTTAAATGAATCCTGGAAACTACAAGAGCAACACTATGAATACGGCTCTGACAGTTCAAACAGTTATGAAGAATAAACAAACAAATGCTGTAAAGCTATTTCTTTGTATCATAAGCTTTGTATCTGCCTGAATGAAAGTATAAAACCTTTCGTGCACATTCACCCTACATTCAAACGTTCGAGACACGCAAACCATACATACACAAATGAGTGAAGGTGTGATACTAACCAGCCGTGGCTGTCTGGGGCACTGACGTTGGCACCAATGCGTACGAGGAACTCCACTACAGCGTAATGCCCACCACAGATAGCATTATGAAGGGCTGTGATGCCCTCGTCGTTTGGCTGGCTTGGGTCACTCATCTGGTGAAGAAACATGCACTTATTATAAACGTACGTTTCAGTGACATGTGAGACAGGTTTCATGTGGTGTGAGAGGTTGGGTGCTGGGCGCCCATGATCGCTGACCTCCTGCACTGCTCTCTGCACCGTGTCCAGCTCTCCAACAAGAGAGCCATCTAGCAACAGCACCAGAGGACTGAGACGTGCACGGGGCCTCTTTAAAGTACCACCCTTAGGCTTCCGCAGAATCGAGTGTAGACCCTGCTACACACACACACACAAAATTACTAAATACTTCAGATTCAGAAATCTCCTTGTGATAACAGCTTTTGTTAATTTATACTACACTAGCCTTTATCTTTATCATTACTTGTTGAACTGACCAGTTAATATTAATTTGCTTATTGAGGTAAAATTTAGCTTCTCCCCTCACCTTCTGCTGGAGAGTCATCATAGCTGGGTTTGCGATGGGTGAAGTTGGGCTCGGTGTCGACGGTACGCTCTCCTCTCCATCTGAGGAGCTGCTCTCGCTCCCCGCCTCGCCCTTTGTTTGAGGCCCTTTCCTGCGGAACATTTTTTTAATCATCTGCTTGTACTGGTTGGGCTGAAGCAGGGACATAGTCTTCATGCTCTGTGAATGGTCGATTGAGCCACGTTTCTTCAGAGCACGTGGAATCTCAGCACGGATCTGAAGCAACACGTCCATATCAGGGACCACGGGAGCCTCCGGGGCCACCACTGGCTGCAAGCGAGTGGGGCTCAGGGGCCTAGGGGTCACTTCCGGCTCAGGATCGTCAGTGTTCACCTCTACTTTGGGCTCTTTGTTTTCCTCGATTGAGGCCGCCGGGCTTTCTGAGAACACAGACTGCTTATTTTGTGAGTTACTTTTTACCAGCTCCACGTAGTTTGTCTTAGGGCCTGCAAAGAAAGACAAAAATTAGAACAATAATTACTACCTACATTTTCTTCATTAACCTCCATTAACGTCTGCACCTCAGCCAAGCCACATTTTGGGTATTTACTGAATGTTTTACATTACTAACAAAGTAATGTGCAAATTCACACTTTCTAGGAGAGCACATGGTTTGAAATCCCACTCCTGATTTATGGTACTTCTTCACAGAATAGCTGAGAACTCTAATTTCGTACCTTCTGCGTAATAGACCGGAGGTCTCTGCTCTTGAGGGACAGGCTGAAAGTGGTAAAGTAACTCTCGAGGAAGAGTCATAGGCTGGCGTGGCATGCTGAGATCTCGTTCACCTTCTGTGCCATGTGGATATCTGGTGGCTGCTGCATAGTATGGGTTCTGGAGTCTCATGATGACAGACAGGGGGATGGGCCTATGTGGGCGAAGCCCAGGTGATGCAGGAGGAACTGAGACGCGGGAGATGATTGGTTGAGCGTTTAAAGACGATTGGGTAGGTGTAGCACGATCAGGGGGCACAGAGACACGGGTAAGGTTTCTGGGCAAGGAGCCGTTGGCTGATGGGAGATGACGAGGCAGAGTGTCCTGCAAACAGAATGTTTAGAAGAATGTGGATGGGGGGGTTGAACAGTTGCTTCAATGAAAAACCATGAGCATTAATAAAATAATATAGAAACTAACACAAACTCATTTAATTTTAATTTACTTTCCCACAATCTTCGTTTATGAATGGTCAATTACGCCAGCATGACTACATGACTTTTATCCATGACTGGATATACATCATGGTAATGGTGTTCACCAAAAACACCCAAAAAAAGAGTTGAGAGTATGAGAACTGAGATGAAAACTGGTTAAGCAGCCTGCTGGAATTTACTGCAAAATGTATATGATGTAATGTTCCTCTATAGTTTAAGTTATTTTAATATTTTTCAGTGGAATTATCATGAAGGAACTTTATGGGGGTGATGTTTTGTATACTTCATTATCGGATCTTGTTTGTTTGTATTAGGATTTATTGCCATATCAGCTTCTCAGGCTATTTCATGGCAAGATTCATATCAAATATTAAGCTGGTTTATTTGAACTAATTTTATATTATGTTATAATGTACTGTAAGTGATTTAGAGAGTAGTGGGAAAGTAAAAAAAAGGATATAATAATAATAATAGATAAAAATAAATAAACATCACATTATAGCATGGTTTTGGCCAGAAGAACAAGATTTTACATTAGGTTCTTTAGGTGCACTTTAGATTTAAGTTTTTCTGATTTTGTCTTGCAGAATATGTTTTTTAGATCTCGTTCTGGTAGAAATTGTTTTCTCATTGTCGGATCTACTGTATATTCTAAATAAACTAAAACGTGTTGAGCAAGAGGGAGGCCCAACTGTGGGCCATTTCACTCTGTCCTAATGGCTGCGTTCACATTACCACTCATATCCAAATTTTTACCCTAACGGGACACAGACCTGATTGTATTGTTAGGGTTTCAGGTCAGATCTGAATCACTTTCGTATGTGGTCCTAGTTTGGATCTATATCCAACAAATGGTCATGCGACTGGATTGAGGACCATCAGATTGGAATTCATTGTGACTTTTTGCCTCTGTGCACGAGGAGCGTGCTGACATCATGTCATCCCCGCAAGTTCCGGGATTTTATATCAGTGCTAACAAAAGCTCCTAAGCGGGGCATCTGGCTTTTTTCTTTTTCTGAACCTCAACAAATACAAGCAAATAACTGCATGCCGTTCTCCAAAGCAAAATCCCAAGAACACTTTTGCGAAAATCGCATACATCGTTTGAAATTAACGAGTGCTTGCACAAATATGGCGTGTTTTAACCCGGATGACAGCCACATTAGAGTGAGATAAACGTCACTTGTGATTATCAATGTGAACCGTCATGACATGCAAATCCGTTTTGACCAAAAAATCCGAATTAAACAAAGTGGTTTGCAATGTGAACGTAGCCATATTTCTAAATCCTGTAATCGCAGTATTAAAAGAAAGAGATTAAGAAACAAAAGACAAACATGACACCCAATAATAAATGAATAATATCCACTTATAAATTAATTATAGGGCAAGACATCATGTAACTAATTTGGAAATTGCTATTCTACCAGGCACTAAACAGACATTCAGCAGTGCATGCATGTGCGCACCCTCATGTACACACCTTTCGAGGTGCAGAGGGCGAGTCCAGGTTAGATTCTCTCCAATTGCTGTTGGAAACAGTTTGCCTGATCCACTCATTCTCTGGAATTTAAGAAAGTCAAAATAAGTAAACATTGTGCTTCTTCATATCTGGAACTTATCGCAGGTTCAGTTTATCTATGTTTCGGTACACTGAGGGAAGATTTGGTTCTTATCTGCGGTTTAGACTCACTGTCATACGTGTGGTGCGGTTTCCTTTCATACGAAACATCCAGGTCTGTCTCGTTCCACTTGGACGGGCTGCTCTGAACTCTCGCTAAACCCTCATCTGAGTGAAAACAGTGAGAGTGAATTTAAAGAGGAATTTTAAAGAGAGAGTGAGAACACAAATATACTGACACACCTTGACACTTTTAGATAATACTGCCTTTAGACAAAGATGACTCATACTACACACACACTCATACATACACATACATACAGTACACATACATACACACACACACATATAGTCAACAAATGAAAGAGCTTTGAACATTGGACTAAAATTCTGAGGAAAAAACCTGTTCCTCACATTAGACCTACTGTAGGTGGAGTTGCACTATGGGTGCAATAAACAGTAAAGAAAGATATCTAATAAACTTTTGTTATTATTTCGCCATAATCTCTCTTTGATCATTTCTTGAATTTTATTCTGCGGTCTTCATAGGTCAACATAAACTGGTAGAATTAATTTTTGAGCTTCAAGCAATGGTAGCTGAAAAATCTCATTACATGTCCAAGTTAGGGCTGAAATGTTATTGCAACATAATGCATACGTTCTATGATATCTTCAGTTATTATACACTCACTCACAAACAACAATATGTATACTTTGTTCTTATCGCCATGCCAAATGATCAAAGAAGATGAATGATATACACATTTGATCATCTTCTCTAAATTTGCCTTTTGGCGTACCTGTTTTAAATGGAGTGAAATTGCGTGGCAACGTGTTCGACATCGGTTGGCCGAAAGGTCCGGGAGAAGGAGCTCTGTCCATCCTGGGTGATCTACGACCAGTTGTGGGCGAATCGTGCATGACCAATGGACTATTTGGGATTTGCAGCATGCTAGACAAAGACATAGACTGTTGCTCATATTTGAAACTAGGTGAGAGCTCTGGGAAGGTGAATGAGCCGCTCAAGTTCCGCTCATGTGACCTGGCAGGGTTTGGCGAAGCCCGACGTTGGGTACGCGGGGACTGATTTGGGGGTGTCAGGCTTCCGTGAGAGTAGACAGGCTCGACGCGAGTGTTCCGAGCTTGAGTAGGTGCATACTGATAGACCTGGGTGTTTGGAGCGGGCGGGAGGTTTCTACCGCTGGTAAAGAAAGAGTCCGATGAACGAGTGCTGGGCTCTGTAACTCTGATGGGCGTTGTGCTTTGGGGGAAAGATACGGTGCCTCTGTTCATGGCACTTCCACCTGCATCTCTGCTGGTATTGGCTGTGGAAAAACTTCCATTGGCGCTCGTCGGTGTGGTATTGATGACAGTCTGGAGAGTGGAGTTGGTGGTGTTCATTGGTCGTGTGCTGGAGATCTGTCATAATAGTGCATAAGAGAATAATAATAAGATCAACAGAAGATTGTTGGTGGAAACTGACCAAAACATTAAAAAAAACTGCAGAATATAGTAGGCTATTCCTCATTAATGATGCTTAAATTATGAAAAAATTTACACTTAATCAAACCTCTGAAAAATTAGGCTGCTTTTTATCTGGGATAATATGAAGATGAAAGAATGAAACTGAAGATAAAATGTATTACAAATTTAAAATACACAACAGCTTCAACATATTGCATATTAAACCATATATGCTGCTAACAACCCGGGGGGGGGGGGGGCATAGTACTTTCCACTTTATCAAGCAAGTCAGGAGTGTTGCGAGGGGTAGCGTTTATCATCTACGGGCAATATCCAAGTTAAAGCCTTTAAATTGTATCTACAAAGGACTTGAAACCGTTACCCATGCTTTTATCTCTTCTAGGCTCAATTACTGTAACTCCCTTTACACAGCTTCAATCAACCTCAGCTAGACTCCAATTAGTTTAAAATACAGCAGGCAGATTTTTTACCAAGAACTAAGAGAAGGCAAGACATGACATCAGTTTGAGCTGATCTTCACTGGCTACCAATTAAATACAGAATTGATTGAAAAATTTAACTTTTTGTTTTTAAATATCTCTTGCCATCTTCTACCTCCAGATCTTCTCCTAAACAAATTCACCCCACAATCCCCCCCCCCAGGGGAAAGTGAAAAGGTTAAAGCTAAAAATAATCTTATCAGCTTTAATGTAATCAGTGATATTATTTCAGGTTGAAGCCCACGTACATGTCTCACCTCGGACTGGGTACAAATATGTGCGTTTTATCTCAGAGTATCTCTTCACATTACTGCTTTAATTAACACCACGGTTTTGGGAACATATAAGTGTTATATATATAACATATATATATGGATAAATACAAATCCATATATGTTTTTAGTGGAACACTCTAATATAAAACAGGCTCCCGAGCTAAACAATGCCAAGGTTAATTTAGAATTGGAATAAAAGTTAGCAGATCAGTAAATCCATGTAATTAGAGTAGTTACCGGTGATGTAGAGCTTTCAGGGCCGCTAGATGAGATATCCTGCAGGAGTGAATTAAACTCACGGGACAACTCATCCGCCGTCGCCATAGAGGCATTCAGGTCTTCTGTGATTGACTGGACTATATGTAGAAAAAACACAGATAGTTACACAAAGAAATGTTCAAACTACACAATTTTGAAGTCAGCCAAAATATTTATCATCACCGCTTCCTGTTTCCTTCCTTATTAAAGCTCAGCATTTATGGTTTCTACATTTGGAATATACAGAGTTCAGGAAAGACAGGGAAAATCTGAACTGCTGGCAAAATAAATACTTTGATCTGACTTCAGATGTTTTAGTTTTAAGAATGAAGGAACAGATTTAGTGATTGAAATCTGGAATATGTTTATTTAAACAAAACATGAAAATTAAACTATTCACTTCACCTAACTGGTAAAGTCATTATAGCTGACGAGTAATCAAAAGCATGTGGTCCATCACTTCATAGCTCATTAGGCACATCCATATACAGGGTGGGCCATTTATATGGATACACCATAATAAAATGGGAATGGTTGGTGATATTAACTTATATAGTATATGTGAGGGGGAAAACTTTTCAAAATAGGTGGTGACCATGGTGGCCATTTTGAAGTCGGCCATTTTGGATCCAACTTTAGTTTTTTTTCAATAGGAAGAGGGTCATGTGACACATCAAACTTATTGGGAATTTCACAAGAAAAACAATGGCATGCTTGGTTTTAACGTAACTTTATTCTTTCATGAGTTATTTACAAGTTTATTAATTAAGTTATAAAATGTTATAA
>JAQMYJ010000038.1:25748652-25759537 GCA_030014305.1 Clarias laeviceps
AGACATGATAAACATATATAACAAAATTGGTACAGCATATAATATGGTGCCTAAGACTTTTGCACAGTACTGTACATTAACCTTATACATTACGTGACTGTTAGCATACCTAACTATTCTCTCTCTCGCCACACATGGCACTCCTGAGTTACCAGTGATCCCTCTGGACCTGTCTAACTCATCCTGGTGCCCCACTTCTCTTCTCATGGAAGCCTTTGGGTTGCTGCAGAGGATGGTCCCATAAGGTCTGCTTGGGATACATGTGGTGACTGAGGACAGATCTAGTCGATGACCATGAAGGTTTTTTTTCGGCCAGTTTTTCTCTGCCGGCTTGTGACTGCAGTCATTTAATAGTTTAAGCCTGAGCTTCCCATGAACACCTTTTTTTTTAACCAAAACTCCAACAACGAAAGTGAAATTTATATTAACTTAAACACCTGTCCCATTATATTGCACTTTCAACCTCATAGCACACAGTTATACCAGAGACTGATTTAGGGTCATAGTATCTGATATTACCCAAATGAGAATGCATTTAGTGTTCGAGTTTGGCTCCTTACAAGGTTTCTTCCTATTCTCACCTCAGGGAGTTTTTCTTTGTCACCATTTAAGTGTTTTGTGAATCTTTAGCTATCTATTTTGCAGAGTCTGTTCTCACTGTAGTGTCAGATTCCTTTTCGTTGTTGACAGAAGTGGAACCCACTGGGGTTTTCAACTGTAGTACAGTAGCATATCGAAGGATTGTACATTCTGAGATTCTTCTGAGACATTTTGACCTCACTTCTCACTGGATGTTTTTTGCACCACTCACTCACTCGATCATTGGTACACAAGGCGGGACACACCCTGGACAAAGTGGCAGTACATCACAGGGCATTTATCTATAAAATGGTTTATTATACATAAGAAAAGCCCATATATACTATATAGCCACAACTGTCTAAAATATAATTGTATGCATATAATATAGCTACTGTATGTGTGGCATTGACGATTAACTTATGTGTGCACAGGAGGATATATCCAGGTCATTCCATCCAAGCAATGTCTAACTCTTATCAGTGTTTGTCAAGCGTAAACATCAACAATATTTTCTCTCTTCCACACCCACACAGCCACACACACGCAGTCATCCAACCATTCTGTCAGACCGGTATTAAGAGTCAACACCCTCTGCATAAATATAATGTAAATTGCTATTTCCTGTCTTTCACAATGTGTCTGATCTTAGCTCAGATTTCACAGTGCTTGTTTTTGCATTCAACTCTGCACCTGTCAGTGTATTTCTCTCATTCTTTATACTGAAGTTATTCGTTATTTGAAAGCTCTAGCTCAGCCACAAGACAAATAATTCAGCGCCATTACAATTCATGTTGAGCTCCAAGAGAGAAGTGATAAGACGGGCAGGTTCATCACAATTTTAATGTGGGAGGCCGGAGAGGATTAATGGATTAGGATTATAATGCGACTCTAAATCAATCAAACTCTTCCTCAAATAGTTATCATTTCCAGTAATATACTCAGTCTCTGTCTCTCTCTCTCTCTCTCTCACTCACTCTTCCACCCGGTTTAAGAACACAGCAGCTGGAAAGTCTGGAAAGCTTTTTTTGTTATCCAAATCTTTCATTTCAGGCTCTGTGCTTGGCCCTCCCAAGTTTCTGTTTTCCAAATCATCTCCTTCATTTAGATTTTATGTAGACTGTCACACTCTGGCTCTGCTTCTTATGCCCTTTTAGAGTGAGTCATTAAAAAAAAAAAAAAACTACACACCCTGAAAAGATGGGAATGCTTACATTAGAACTCTTATGTGAGAATGTGAAGACTTATAAATGATGATAGCATGTGTGTTGCAACAAGAGCAGTTACTGTTACACCCATGAAACTGATAACTTCTACAACCTCACTGCAAGCCCCTCCTTTTCTACAGTACCTTGAAAAAGTTACCCCTTGAACTCCAGGTTTTGTCATGTTACAACCACAAACACAAATGTATTTTATTGGGATTTTATGTGATAGACCAACACAAAGTGGTGCATAATTGTGAAATGATAGATGGTTTTCAAATCTTTTTCAGTAATAAAATCCTGAAAATTGTAGCGTGCAGTTGTATTCAGCACCCTTTACTCTGATACGCCTCACTAAAACCCAGTGGAACCAATTGTCTTCAGAAGTCACCTAATTAATAAATAGAGTCCAGCTGTGAGTCATTTAATCTCAATATAAATACAGCTGTTTCTGTGAAATTCTGTGAAATCCTCGGAATTTTGTTAGAGAACATTAGTGAACAAACAGCATCATGTAGCCACGGGAACACACCAGGCAGGAAGTTGTGAAGAAGTTTAAAGAATAAAATAAAATAAAAAATCAATCATCTAATAATAGAAAGAATATGGCACAACTGCAAACCTACCAAGACATGGCCGTCCACCTAAACTGACACACCGGGCAAGGAGAGCATTAATCAGAGAAGCGGCCAAGAGGCCCAGGGTAACTCTGGAGGAGCTGCAGCCATGTGGAACTGCAAACCGAATGTCTTATGGCTTTCTTTCAACAATGGCTTTCTTTATGCCACTCTTCCATAAAGGCCAGATTTGTGAAGTGCATGACTAATAGTTTCTATTAGAATCTGACTAATAGATTCTCCAACCAGAGCTGTGAACCTCTGGGCCTCCATGGCTGCCTCTCTGATTAATGCTTTCCTTGCCTGGCCTGCCAATTTAGGTAGATGACCATGTCTTGGTAGGTTTAGAGTTGTACATGACAACAATTACACTTTTATTTTGTGCATTTATACGAATTAGTATTTATTTTTAAAACAATACTGTACATTCGAATAAATGTCTTAGTATTCACTTTGCAGCCAGATTTGTCTTGAACTTCTAAGTTCTAGCTTCTAACCAATCAGAATCAAGAATTCAACAAAATTGTGGAATAAAGTAATGTATTAAGTGATATACAAAACCAGGGACCATCAATTATTAAACATTAAACATATTATAGCAATTTGATGGTAAATTATACTCAAGCTAGATATATTGATGGACCCATGTCTTAACGATTCGCTAGAGCTGTGAATTTTGACTTGATTCAATGGTGTTCATTCTTATTTGTTTCAAGCAGCAATATTCCATAGAGATTTTGAGCATTAAAGCATTAAAACTATTAAAAGTATTTAATAAGCAATGAAATGCTGTGTAACTTGTTTAAATGTCATGTCTCATACAAATCAATGTTGTTTTAACCTCCCAGGCGTTTGTGCCCAGAACTGGACTACAGTCCAGTATGTGACGGATCTGCACAAATTGCTCATAAACTCCAAAGAAGGCGGCGCAATGCTTTTGCAAAATGTGAGTATTTGCAGGAAGATGTTTGTATTTTCTCCAAAAGCTGAGGTATAGTTTTAAGGAATTTGTCAATTTACAATTTAAAGCTTACCTAAATAATAAAAAAAATGTAAATCAATTATAAATTGAAAACTGACCAGTTCGTTAATTGATAATTCAACCAGTTCAATTGAGAATCACCAACAAACGATTGATTAAACTGTATAATCAATTAAGTTGCACATTTTAAATCGCACAATAATGAATTAATGATGCCAATTAGCTTATAACAATTGTTTGCTCAAATTCAATTATACTAAAGATTTGACAAGCCTTTTCAATTATGGTATTTTATCACAATGAAATACATTCCAGTGGAATCTCAACTAGAAAATATAATTAACACCACAGTAGGATCATATCTCAGTCTCCTAGACATCAAGAGACATCTGAGAACTCAATTGCTTCAAGGCTAAATGATCTCAAACAATCGAACAAAACCTGAGTGCTATGTTTTAAGTTCTGCGTTAGTGTCCAGAGCTCAGATGCCAGGACAGATACTCGGGTACTAACCCTGCTCAATTTGTGCCCCACTTCATCTTAGACAAAAACATTGAACAAATGAAGTGTAAACATTATCTTCCAGGATACTGGAACGGTGGCAGAATTCCAAATCCTGTACAAGATCCTGGCCGTGGTTTGTTTGTGTCACATGTGTGAAGTCTGAAGCCAATCAGTACCTTAGAATTGTCAGTGACAAATAGAAAAGGCTGCCAGACGGGAGTGTGATACGATTACATTTCAAAATGTATTGATCCTTGAATATTGAATACACCTTTGTAATCTTTCTTTAGATTATATTAAAGAACATTCAAAAAATGTGTGAATGAATCATTCTCTGCTTTAGTTTCCTTTTTCCATCTTCGTATTGTATTTCAGCTGGAGCATCACATTCAAGAAGTACACTACCTGGCCAAGACTTCCTTGACCGTCTTTAGCTTTGATGATGGCGCACAGTGTGGTGGCAAACTCATGGGTGAAAAGGATTCTTAATCTGAATTCTGGAATATGCCTGTTCCATCATGAAAAAAAAAACTCCATAGTTGTGAGTTGTGATAACCTGGACATTCCTAGTCCATTAAGGTTATCAGCTGACTTAATTTTTTGCCACATATTGTTGTTGAGTCCTGACCGTACCTTCTGAAGCAACCTCAAATCACAATACTGCCCCCAGAGGCATGTACAGTGACCACTATGTACTGTATAAATGGATGCATCACTTCATGCATTTTCATTCCTACCCTGATGCACCCAGCACAGTAGGGTCAATCTAGGTTCATAAGACCACATGACCTTTTTCCAAAGTTCATTCTTTACATCCTTGAGCAAATTTAAGTGTTTTTTTTTTTGTCTCACTAATAAATAGTGTTATGCTGTGTGTTATGGACACACAGCTGTTTAGTTCCAATTTATAGTTTTTGTCAGAATGTGTGTGTGGAAATGCTGTTACTTTCACTAGCTCTGATTTCTATTTTTTTTTTTTCTTAATTTTTTTACCATGCATCTCTATTGATTATTTAATTTTATTATCAATTTTTTTTGTCCGGGCAATGTAGTAAAATAAAAAAAGACACAAGGCAAACAACAGTGTCGACAAGTGTATGTGAAATACAATGGCCCAAGCACAGTGACTGAATCCAGACATGAGATAAGAGGTTCAGTATCTGTGCCGAGGGTCATATTTAGGCAGGGACTTTACTCATCACTAGGTGAGAGACAACGGCAAGACAGAAAAAAAGGGCGAGTGAAAGGGGAGGAGGCATGCAATTCAAGACAGAAGATATATGATTAACATATGAGTCAGTGTTAGTTAGAGTCACCCGCCGGAACAGGGATTGGCTGAGGTGTGCATTTGCTTTTTCTTCTATTGATGTTTGAAAGTGAACATTCTTGTTAACTTTCATAGCAAACATTTACATTTCACTAACAGTGGACAATCACTATAGGTTTGGCCTTCTTACATCACCACTTAGTCATTTACAGTATCTGACGCCTTACGTTAGACTTTTCCAAAACCTGACCTTGTGGTGCCTTCATCTGTAAAATAAACATTTAGATTCTTAACTGTACAAAAACAAATCCAAACAGGTCCTAAAGAAAAAAAAATCGTACCCACATTTGAAAATATCCTGCCCCAGACAGACTACCAGGAAGCTACCATATCAGAAATATATCAGCTATGATTCACCTATAACGCAAGATATATCAGCTATGATATAACTATAATGCAAGATATTTTTTTACATTTATTTATATATAGATATTTTGATTATTATGATATTTCCCCAACATAACATCTGGTGCAACTCTTCTTCTTAATTAACATGCAACTGATCATTTCCAGAGGAAATAAAGATGCTAGGCAGAACTAAACGATCGATTTTTTTTTGTACAATGTGATAGTTGAAACATGGGCCAAATTAGTTGCTATGGATTAGTCGGTGACGTTATTGCGGGTGATTTCTGCACCAGATCTGAATGCTCTGACATGTAGACATTACTGCTTCCTGGAGTCGCAAAACCATCCTGACCAAAACCTCCAAAGTGTGGGTTTTACTTCTTTTAACTAGAGCAAATAAAAAAAAAAAAAACAGACTTTGTGGTGGTGGTGGTGGTGTGGTCAAGGGCACAGAGGTCACTTAAATTGGAATAATTTTTTTTATGGCAAGCACACATGTACAGTTTTGCTGGTTTTCGAGCTCTCTCTCTCTCTCTCTCTCTCTCTCACACAAGCACTCTCTTCTTAGCTTACAGCAACACAGAGACATTAATTAACCAAGTTCTTCTCAGGTATGCATCCTTTTTCATTTACGTTACTCTCGCACCTTTTGCAGAGCAGCACGTGACCAAGTGGATGCCACCAGTCTTCATCTCAGTTTTTCAACTTAACTTTTCGACTTCATCTTTAAACACGTTCCTTCTGTAACTGTTATAATTCATGGCTGCACCAGATAAAAGCCACATTCACATTAGCCACGTTGCTCAATTACAATCTTTTGCTCAGATCGGACGGTCACGTCATTACAGTTCACGTTCATAATTACATGTGACTTCGATTCGGGACGGGTGGACGTGTCTGTTCCTGAAACGGCAGGCACGTGCACATGGATACGTCTTTGCTCGCACCATCTGGGTTACAATAAGTTGGGGTAAAAAAAATAATAAATCTGAATTGAGTCACTTCAAGCTGTTAATGTGAACATACCCTAGGCCTAATAAAGTTGTAACTTTAATATTACAACATAACTTCTATTTATAGACACAGCACTGCTTCAACCCTCAACACAGTGACTGACCGCATGCATTCATACAAACACACACAGGAAATGAACTTGGTTCGCAGGTTACTATGAAAAAGTTCCCACCATCTATTAATCCAAATCCTGTTGACAAATACTAAATACATGTTAATCAATAGCATTAATATTCAGACAGGAGATAACCACCCACATTCCTGTAGCTGGTGGTATTCCAGATAATACGTGGTGCTTCTGTGATACGTCCACTCCAAGCTCTGGTGTGATTCAGGAATCTGTCAGTACTTCACAGAGTCGAGTGCCAGACATTCCTCAGCAGTCATACCGAGTATCCACCCAAAACCACATACTAATAAGGCACTTCTAAAGTAAACACATGCAGGAAGGTTATTGTTGTTTTATATTTTTCCAGCGCATGTATCAAGTGTTTGGTTCAATTTTGGCTCAATGCTCTCAGCAAGCAGTTTTTAAAAGGTTTTCTCTGATTGACTCATAAAAAAGGAAGGCCATGCAAGCACTTGAACCTTTTTCTCATTCAATTTATTTTCTTGGCTTATGAGATTGTATTCCCTATTGTTCTGAGATATCCGGATCCTGTGCGTTGCTCCATTCGGGTTTCCTTCCCTGACGTGTAGAACCTTTGTTGCCGCTGGCCATCCTGCACCTCTGTTCAAGTGACTGTTGGCCTCTCTCTTAACTTCCTTATCATTTATCCAAGAGCATGTTGTGAAACCCATCCAAGGACAGTTAGTGGTGGGTCTATGAACTTTACACCTACATATTATCGAACCAAATGTATTGACAGGAATGTTCAAAGCCTTTCCTATGGATTTGATGAAATCGAGTGCGATGAAAGACAGTTGTCCAAGTCTTTCACCTACACCATGGTTTTGCTTATATTTACAAGTACAAAGTGAAAACACATTACTGTATGTAGACTTTAAGTATGTGATGTTTCATTATGTATATTACATCACAAAAACTGAAGTCCCTGAATAACAATATCCACTCACTACACCTTGCACACTGTAATATTTAGGTTGACCACCTTTTGTGTCAATTATGGCTTGCAATATGCCTGAACCACTCTTCCACAGTTCTAGAATATGCCTGATCCATTATGGAAGAAAAACTGTATTGATGTGATAACCTAGTCATTCGTTGACTAAACGTTGTTGAGCCTAGACCTGAACAACTGAAGTGACCCCAGATCTTAACACTGCCTCCCACTGTATAGTGGCCACTATGTGTAGTGCTTGAATCACTTCATGAGCTTCCCTTCTTACCCTGATGCACCTATCGCCTTAAAATAGGGTCAGTCAGGACTCATCAGACATGATCTTTTTCAAAGTCCAATCCTTATGCTTTCTTACAAAGCATATTTCCAATTATCCTCAGTAACAAGTGGCCACACAGCTTTTTAGTCCCAGGCCTTACATTATTAAATATAGCGTTCATTTCTAATATTGATATATAAATTGCAACCCATGAATGTGACACTTCCAGATTTTAATGATGCATTAAACAGTTTTTTACCCAATTCCAGTCATTTCAGCAATCTCCATCGTTGTTTTTCTTTGTTTGACGCAGGCCTTTTTGAAACACGGTGTGTGTATACTTACAAACGTTATATTTTGAGGACGAATTACTAGTGTTAGTACGACTGCCATTGCTGACCCATGCAGACCCAAAGTCACAAACATGAACACAATTACAAAATTACAAACCTCATGCCAAACTAAATGAACTAGTTCAATTCTTATTAATCACTAATGTTTGTTCTGCATCATATATCTCCCTGTTAGCTCACATATCGTTAAACCTGTACAACACAAGAGGGCGCACTTAGAGTTCAGGCAATGCACAGTTTTAAGGGGCGGGGGTGGTCTCACTGGAACTGTATGACTGAAACCTAAACTTGTCTTCTTGAAATAGATTATTTATGATTCATTTATTATTGGTTGTTGTACATCAGTTAGTTTTGACTGTGTAATCTGATTGGACGAGGCATAACCACGAGTAGTGATATAGAGCACAACAGCACAGGTGTTCTAACAATCATTAATTAGACTAACTGTCAGTCACCAGCATTGATGAATCCCAAATACATCTCTATTCCCTGATGCACTACTTTGCATACGAAACAAAGGATACATAACACACTAGCTTTTCATTTTAAGCTATTTGGGATTAAACCTCAAAACCCAGAAGTTAGCTGATATTCGAAAAAGGAATAAGTGGAAATATAAAGTAAACTGTTATGGGTTATTCTCCTTCAGCTATATAATACCGGTAAGAATTTTAAATTATTATTATTATTATTATTATTATGTGTAAAAACATAAGTGGGTCTTAGTATTGCGCAAATACAACCTCGGACAAACAGCAGCTTTTTTCAACATGCCATTATTTATTTAATGACATTTAAAGCCAAAAAAAAAAATAAAAAAAATAAAAATAAATCACATATGTAAACATACTGTATGTACACTCTCTGTTTGAAGCAATCTTCTTTTTTACCTGTTTTGCTGAGTGCCACATGATACTACAAGCAACCTGATGTCAACTTTGGAAGAAAAAATGTTTGAGCATGTTATAAGCCCAAAGGGAACAATAAAAAAAGAAAAAGACTAAGAATAAGAGTTGTACACACTTGGGTATGCTTACTGATAACAATCTGAACCTTACAGTTCGTAGTTAAACCTGTTTGTGAGTTTTGATCAAGAAAAAGATTAATGATTCCTGGTCCTTTGCCCAGGAAGCCTTGACCAAACCTCCATATTCTGCAACTTAACACATGCAAAATAAAATGCACAGCTCATGAGTAATCACTGGGATACACAGCATGTTAGGATCCTTATTGTCTAGTGCAATTTTATTTAAACCTTGACCTTCTCAGCATTCAATATTGATGTCAATATTAAACTGTTTACCAGCTAGAACCTAATAAGTCGTAGTTTATCCACTGTCTGAAATTTGTGGATATTTTATGTCATAGGTCTTTATACAAATTTGCATATACAGTACAACTAACTGAAAGCTGACATGATAACATGCACAGCAAGCACATTTCCTTCGAAATTTTACTAAAGAAATGTGACTTTTAATGGATGTGGCTTATAATTACTTAAAAAGACTTGTTCTTTGTTTTCAAAAATGCTGCAGGGCAAACACGGTGTCTTTCAACACTTTTGCTGTTCTGACACACAGTGCTGCAAGCAAGACGTTTGAGCAAAATATCTCATCCAAAGAACTCGGCACACCCACCTACATTGTTTCGAGTTACCGAACAGGGACTGAGTACTTCTTGGGAAACTGACAGCTTGTGAAAGTCTTATCTTAAGGATTTTTCTATGGTGAATAATAATTGCTTCATGCCCTCCCTCTTTAAAGTGTCTGTTAGTCATCAAAATACCTACATTTTTAAATATTCAAATTCTATGGGTGTCTCACATTTCCTTTCTTTGCTTCCTTTGCTTGTTCTTGACTCGTCCCTTAGAGAAAGCAAGGAAACAATGGCTGTAAAGAAAATAAGCACATCCCAGCTCTATCTCACAACACTGATACTGCCCTGAATTAGTTTTCTGTCATCACATCCATGATTTATTCCTCTTTTATCAATGTAATTTTGCCATTAACTTTTTGGGTCATTTAAGATTGACCATAGTTTAATTAACAAGTTAGTTATCACTTGCTAGATTAACTATAAGGGGGCGGGGCTAGCTCGATGATTACGGTGTTGGAATTGAGCCCAGAGCCCGGTTTGAGCCCTGATGCCCCTGGGCTGCCATTGTTGGACTCTTGATCAAAGTCTTTCACCCCAAGTGCTCAGATACGATTGGGTCTCAGCTATACCTTCATTGGGGGGGATATTAGGTCACAACAGGGGAAGAATCTGATTGGCTTGTTTATGCACCAGGTGAAACAAAAAGTCAGAAAAAGACAAACTGCTTTTTTTTTTTGTTGGTTTGTTTTTGGCGATGCATCTTAAAGTCTAAAAAAGACAAAAAAGTTAATTCTGCATAATAGTTCCTCCTTATGAATTCAATTATTCTACATTCATTTGCATGTTTTATGGCCCAGTAACAGTTAATTACTCAGGTTTTCCAGTGAGAATTTTGACAACAACTTTATACCAACTTTTAACCTTAATATTTGCCATCAACTTGACGGAAAGGTGAAATAATATACACTAAATATATATATATATACATACATACATATATATATACATATACACTGTAT
>JAQMYJ010000038.1:25759637-25770914 GCA_030014305.1 Clarias laeviceps
ATATATACACACACACACATACAATACGCATGTGTTTGTGTGGGTGTATGATGTGTGTGCATAATCACAAAATTAATTTTGGATAGCAAAGATCAACATTGGAAGCATGTCTGAGCAGGCAAACATAACCACACAACAATGTTGCTCGGCTGGATCTCAAAGTTTTCGGCTTCAAGTCAGTGTTTGCTTGGAGCAACTTTCAAATATCTTTGTTGACATTACTTCTAATCCTCTCATATCATGTGTTAAAAAAAAAAAAAAAAAAAAAGAAGAGCTTATGGTGATCTGAGCTCTTGATTTCCCTGAATATATTCTGAGGTTTTAGCACGCATATCACATTAACTGTACTGCTATACAGTTTTGGCTTCCAGTTACTACATTTTATTTAATTGTTTAACTTCAACATCAAATTTCAATGTTTTGAACATGCCAAGATGTTTTTCCTGCTCACCATGGTTGTAAAAAGTAATTACTTGTAGTACTATATCCTTGCAGGTAGCATGGATGTTTCCTCTCACGTCTCGTGTCAACAATGTGATTCCACCCACAGAACTGTCACTCAGGAAATAATTGTTTTGTCGCAGTCTGTGTAACCGCTGTCTAAGGGATTGTTGTGGTTGAAAACCGTAGAACTTCAGTCATCCTCCTGCCAGCTCATCAGTCACCAACAACCATGTCACTGTTTTTTTTTTTTTTGCTTAATTTTCTCTAAAACTGTTTTATTTTATTTTTTTGATGGTTTTTTATTGTCTGCTTGGACAGCACTTTGGGCAGCACAAACTGTTGTAAATGTGCTATATAAATAAACTTGACTTGACTTGACTTGACTTGACTTGTTAAAAAGTCATAAGGCCCAACCTTCTTTTTCCCCCCATTCTGGGGCTTCAGGTTAAATAGTAGATGAAGCTCTTATACTGTATCTGCATGGTTTTATTTATTCCATGGTCCTCTGCAAAGGTCTTGAGCGACCATGCATTTCATACTGTACATGTTAAATGAAAAAGATACGATTTAAAAATTGGTAGTGTATGTAACAACTTCAACAGCATCCTCATTTCCCCTCTCGTCCTTTGCAACAGCTTAGCATTCAGCATCGCCATTATACTAATCCCCGGCCTGATCACATGTCATCGTTTGCACTGTTTCTCGCTGGTTAATGCCTTAAGTTAGTTTTTTTTTTTTTTTTTTTACTTGAATGATTCATAGGTCACTGTGTGGCTTAACAAATAAGAAACAATCCTCTGAAACTGCTCAGATACAGGAGCTGGACGGTTAAAAATAAAAGTCTGGCTCTTTAGAAGCAAAATATTAAGAAATGGGTGGTTTAAAACTTTTGGATAGTATAGTACTGTAATTCTGCCAAATGATTGGCTCAGTGGATAACTGCATAAATAAGCAGATGTACAGGCATTCACATTAAAATGGACAATGAGTGTACAGTATACTGTATACCAGCAATAAAATAAAAAATAAAAAAATCTAAATTCTGATCACATTTATAAAGACACCACACATAATCCCAATGGGCAAACAATCACTTTCCAATGCTGGAATGTGTAATTGATGCATGGGCTAAATCAATTATGTTAACTGGACTGTACCTAATACCGCTGTTCTAGGCCAAAATCTTAGTGCATAGGCAGCTTGATCATCCTAGATACAGGACATTGAAAGCTGGATAAACCAGATTTTAGAGAAGCGTGGTGTAAAAAAAACAGTATATAACAGTATTTGTGTGTGTGTATGCGAGAGTCTAAACATGTTTCTCTCGTGTAGAAAGATTGTGGCCGAGGCTGGGAAAACCAGAAGTCAGAAAAAACAAGGTTGCTGGCAGATTAGAAATGAAGAACACAAGGAAACATACATTTTGCATACCTCTTTTCTTTTATAGGATCACAGGTGTCTGTAGTCTATCCCAGCAGGTTCAAGACCCATAGCAGGGGACTCTCTGGATTGGGTACCAACCCAATGAACCGCACAGGCACATAGACACAAAGACACAATTACAAAACCAAAGGTACACCAAAATACGTCCGACGACATGTAGGAAACCAGCAGGGAGATCACGCAAACTCCATGCACACAGACCTGAAGTGAAATTTAAACCGTCAACCCTGGAGGTGCAAGGTAACAATGCTAACCATTGAGCCACTGTTTCCCACCGGGAAATATGGACACTAGGAATGATAGAAGACACTAGGTCAAGCAAAGGTAAAGCAGAAAACTATAAAACAGAACCACACAGCACAGATTAAACACTACTGGCACAAACACTGAAAAGATAGCATCTACCTCTGCGATTTCAATTCTCCTGAACTGGAGGCTTGGCTAACTAAAAATAGGCATGTAAATAATTACAAACTAGCTTATTTAAAAGTGTAATCCAAAAGCAAATCACTGCACACTGATGAAATATCTGTACAACAGCAATAATGGAATTATATACAATGCTGTGTAAAATTCCAATTCCTTTCATTTGACCTACATTTTTTTATTTCATTTAACAGAAGAAATAAAAGGTGGCTCAAGACTTTTACACATTACCATATGTTGGCTAAGAGGTGTTGATTGAACAGAAGCTCTAAGAATAGTGACAAATCCCAAGTTAGTATTAACGCATTTGTGTTAATCTGTTATTGGTTTTATAAGCTTTTACAGCTTTACACAGCGACTTGCATGACAGATGCTCTACATAATCAACTCCTACATCTAAACACTGGTATAATGAAGGAGAAATTTTTAAACTTGGAAAGAGTCTCCTGTGCTTTTTATTTTTTACAACAGCAAGCCCTGTCATGTTTCATTTCTTTGTAAGTGAAGTACATTGTGTCGATGTTGGCAATATTGTCATGATGCTTTTGAAACCCTACAAAATAAAAGCATTATGTTGCTATGATCATGGACGTGTCTGTCACGCACAGAAACAGTCTTTCATCATACTGTAGATGTGACAACAAGACCCAGTGCTAATGTGAAGTCGCTCAGAGGGCTAAGGCACCGAGTTACTGATCAGAAAGTCAGCGGTTTAAGGACAAGGTCCCTCAGGTTGCCACTGTTGGGCCCTTGAGCAAGGCCCTTAACCCTATTTACTGAAATTATTTCACTTTTCATTAAAATATATGCGACAAATAAACGATTAACTTAATTTAAAAGAAGCTACAGAGTATCATGCACTACCTATGTTTCAAGCTTTAATGCTAGTTGGAAGGTTAAATATTAATTAACAGATAGGCAGCATGATTGCTTAGTGGTTCTCACTGTTGCCTTGCACCTCCAGGGTCTGAGTTCTGTATGCACAGAGTTTGCATGTTCTCCCTGTGCCTGGTGGGTTTCCTCCTCATGCTCCGGTTTCCTCTCAGAGTCCAAAGACATGCAGATTAGGCTAATTGGCATTTCAAAATCCCCTGCAGTGTGCGAATGAGCGTGTGAGTGTGTACGCCTCGTGCCCTATGTCTCCTAGGATAGGCTCCAGACCCCCTGAGAATAAAGCGGTATAGACAATGAGTGAATGAATGAGTGTGTGAGTGATTGAGTGATTAAAAGCTTGACAGAAAAACTATTAAGAGTTAACGATCGTAGAGAGGAAGCTGCATTCATGATTTCTAGCTTTTGTGTCTGTAAGGCATTTTAGGGCTGAAACACTGAACAGAACAGCTTTCCTTTTTTATTCAAACAGATCTGTCAACTGTCCACTTCTGTAATAAGGACTTTGACTGTCCTGTTGTGAGCGTAAAGTATTTATTTTGGGTTGAAGAAAAGAAACGAGTAAATCCACATCACTGACGTTTATTCCACACATTCTTTCTCAATCAGTGCTAATTTTGAAAATACCAACACAAATCGGGTTGAAACCGAGATCTTGCTCGCCTGATTTAACGGTCACTGATACACAGTTACACACAGCTACGGTCTGGGCTAGAACAAAATTAGCCCCAGGCTTTCTTTTTCATTCCATACTCTGAAGTTTTCCTACACAACCATTGCTGATTCACAAAAATCTAAATGATCCAGTTTAACACAACTGCTCACATCAAATCATCAGATATGGCGGCAAAAAATAAAAAATAAACAAAAAACAACAACACTAGGCATACCTGATTATCACAGCCTTGCATAATTCCCAGACTCTGCTGAGATTCTGAAATTGTTTGAGGACTTTACAAGTCCTTACTTGTTTTAATAGAGGAAGGTGCTGAACTAGTATTTGTGCAGCCAGGTAGGATAACGTTAGACATAATAACAATAATAATAATATTATTAAGAACACAAAAAAAACTACTTTTACAGCAGACACAATGTCCATTTTTGGATGCTTGAGATCTGCCAACATCTGATTCTCATTAAGGTCTCTCTCTCTCTCTCTCTCACACACACACACACACACACACACACACACTTCAAACAATAAAAAAGAGAGACAGAAAGTCACTGGAATGTTGAAGAGTTCCTGTTTTCTGGACTGGAAGCTGCAGCTTCACTTTTTTTCAGGAAAACAGTTGTGCCTCTAGTGTTTATGTTGTTAAGTAAGAAATAGCCTGTAACTTTTCTAAACACGCATCCGTGTCTCGCGTGTGCTGTATTAAAAGCAAAAACAAAAAAAAACTCGTCATTTTTGTTTGATCTATTACATTTAAAACACTTTCCACTCAGATGGTGTTTCTTAGTCGCAGATATTCCCTTTCAACATGCCGTCTAAGATAATGCGCATGCGCTGTTGGAAAAACCCCAGAAAGAAAATCACGCCACTTTACTTACCCCAACAAACAACTTTTTATCCTGTGGATGAAAACAGATCTCCTATGGTTGGTTAATTGCTGTAGTCTGTTTCCTGAAGATCAAAATGACACGTTTCATGTCTTTCGTTTGCGGGAAAAACAGCAGCGCATTCCTCTACACTGAAGAGATTGTCAAGAGCTGGTGTGAGACTGAGACCTGCCCACTGCTGCACTCTTCTCAAACTCCACCCAGGTAAGGTGTGTGTGTGTGTATGTACCTACCTACAGGCATTAGCTGAAACACGTACAATACACTCTGTACTGCTCTAAACTGCTCCAGGGCTTTCTTTTATAATAATAATAATAATTATTATTGTTGTTGTGTACTATATATAATTTATATAGATAAAAATAATGTAATTATATATAAATGATTCAATATATTGCAAAAAGTCCACATACTGTATAGTAATAAAACAATTGTGAAAATAAATATATATTTTTATCACATTATCATCATAATAATGTAGTTGCAGATTAACAATTATTTTCCCCAGGAAAATTATTATTATTATTATTAATAATAATAATAATAAATACTATCTATTATTTATATGAATAAAAATATATGTAAATATATATTAAATTATTATAAAAAAAATATTATTTTGTTACATTATCGGAAGGACCGGCCTAATACCAGCCACTGGGGTTAATCCAGTCCCAAGCCCGGATAAAATGGGATGGTTTCGTCAGGAAGGGCATCCGGCGTAAAAACTGTGCCAAGTTGATGGTGACTGCTCCTTGACGGGAGCAGCCGAAAGATTAACAACAACATTTTGTTACATCATCATAATAATATTAATAATAATAAAAATTATTAATATTGATTATAATAATGCATGAATTCTAGAAATCATCAGATTCTTTCTTTCACTTCACTTCATTTTATTATTATTATTATTGTACATTATATATAATTTTTATAAATTATTTAAAAAACAGTAAAAAAAATCATTTTTTCACATCAATTATTATTAGTAGTAGTAGTAGCTTGCATTAAGAGTAAACATACAACATACAATAAAAAATGTTTTGTCTTATAAATACAAATATTTATATGAACATAATTCATAATTAACCTCTCCGGGAACCATCACCTTATCACAGTGGAGAGGTGGGAGCGGTGTTGTCTGAAACCAAGTGCTCCTGGTAGGGTCTCCCAAGACAAAGTGGTCTCAGGAGAGAGGCCAGACTAAGTATGGTTTAAAAAAAAAACATGAAAAAAAGAGGAGGGAATAAAGTGACCCTGTCCGGAGGAAGCCTGGGGCACATGTCTGGAGCCAGGCCTGGACAGAGGGCCCATCAGCGAGCGCCTGGTGGCCGGGTCTGCCACAGGGCCCGACCGGGCACAGCCTGAAAGAGCAACGTGGAACCCTGTTCTCCCCCATCTCGTGGACCCACCACCTGCAAGAGAAACCGATGGGGTTGGGTGCGCTTTTATTTGGGTAGCAGTGAAGGCTGAGGCCTCGACCAGACCCTGGCGGTAGAAGCTGGCTCTGAGGACGTGGAATTTCACTTCTCTGTGGGGGAAGGAGCCGGAGCTTGTGCAGGAGGTAGATTGTTATCAGTTAGATCTGGTGGGGCTTACCACGACGCATAGCCTCTGCTCTGGATCCATACTCCTGGATAGGGGTTGGACTTTGTTCTTCTCCAGAGTTGCCCAGAGTGTGAGATGCCAGGCGGGGCGGGGATTTCACAGTCTTGCTGGGGACCTCAATGCACATGTGGGCAATGACGGAGATACTTGGAGGGGCATGATTGGGAGGAACGGCCTCCCTGGTCTAAACCCGAGCTGTGTTTTGTTATTGGATTTCTGTGCTAGTCATGGATTGTCCATAACAAATACCATGTTCGAACATAGCAATGCTCTTAAGTGTACTTGGTACTAGAGCACCTTAGGCCGAAGGTCATTGATCGATTTCGTGATCGCATCATCTGACCTGACTTGGTCTTGGACTTGGACAATCGGGTAGAGAGAGGGGCGGAGCTGTCAACTGATCACCATCGGGTGGTGTGTTGTTTGATCACCATCGGGTGGTGTGTTGTTTGACTACCTGAGTGAGGTCACTGAGGTAGTAAAACAACTACACACTGGCAAAGCCCCGGGAATTGACGAGATCCGTCCGGAAATGCTGAAGGCTCTGGGTGTTGAGGGACTGTCTTGGTTGACACGCCTCTTCAACAATGCATGGAAGTCCAGGACAGTGCCTAAGGAGTGGCAGACTGGGGTGGTGGTTCCCCTTTTCAAAAAGGGGGACCAGAGGATGTGTGCCAACTAGGGGCATTACACTACTCGGCCTCCCTGGGAAAGTGTACTCTTAAGGTGCTGGAAAGGAGGGTTCGGCCAATTGTCGAACCACAGATTGAAGAGGAACAATGTGGATTCCATCCTGGTCGTGGAACAGCGGACCAGCTTTTTACTTTTGCAGGAATTCTGGAGGGGGCTTGGAAATATGCCCATCCAGTCTATATGTGTTTTGTAGATTTGGAGAAGGCATATGATCAGGTCCCTCTGGATTTTCTGTGAGAGGCACTGCGAGAGTATGGGGTGAGAGCTGTGTTCGGATTCTCGGCAGTAGGGAGGTGGATTAGTTGTCCTGTCCTGGGAACCCCTCGGGTTTCCCCTGTCAGAGTTAGCCGAGGTGGCTGGGGAAAGGGAAGTTTGGGGTTCCCTGCTGGAACTGCTACCCCCGCGACCTGACTTTGGATAAGCGGTTGAAGATGGATGGATGGATAATTCATGTGATTTTATTACCCATTTTTATTTTTCATGTTTTTTAATTATTTTGCTTTTTATTATTTGGTTATTTTGTTATGTTCAAGTTAAATTTACCATTTACAGTATTTGTAATTACCATTATACATAACGCCATATTAAAAAAGCAGCGCAATCGCTGCGCATACTTGAGGGATTTACAGCACAAAAACGGACAAATTTTCCGAGAACTATTACTTATCGTTCTCAAAAAAAAAGTTTTGAGTATCTCAAAACTTCACAGATGTTGTTTAAGCTTTGGTATATAGATACTATGTAAAATTCTAAACATCCACACACATTTTGTGGGAAGATTATTTTGAAAGAACAACATTTATCAGGCAGTATAAAACTAATCTTGCGCAACACTAACGCAGCCTGTATGCACGCAAGTGCTCTCTAATTTGACCCTTTATTTCCTATGTAGTCCCGCCTTCCCTTAGTGACGCGCTTCCGCCAAGATGGTCGTCGGCGCTTTTCCTATCGCAAAGCTGCTCTATCTGGGCGTCCGTCAGCTCAGCAAACCTGTGGCCAACAGGATTAAAGCGGGAGCGCGGAGAAGTGAATTCTTTAAGAATTACATATGTCTTCCTCCGGCACAGAGTAAGCGCGGTTACTGAGTTATATCTTAAACTATGTTGAGACCATGACAGGCGAGTTGATGTAATAGACCGAAACAGAAGTGCACTGTTCACAGCCAATAGGCTTTCTCGGGAAATATATTTTATCCAATCAGGAACGTGCGCGGGTCAACAAACTCTTGCGATTGAATATACGGAATGATTGATTAATCAGTGGACCAACAGAAAACTAAAAGGCGGGACTGTAATTTTGACAACAGCCAATGAGGGTTGTTTGATTTTGGTGGGGCGGAGCCGGGCCGTCATTGAGTGTTCAGTGAACATTTGAAAGTGCCTTCTACTGCAATAGAACATGTTCTTAAACTTATCATTTCTGATCGAGTCAGACACTAAATATATGGAATACTATAATGCATGAGCTGTCGTCAAATCTCAATATCATATGTGAATGTATTCAAATTTAAACTTAAATAGTACTGTATATGTAGTAGGTGTGGTATTTTTAGTCAAGCTTTATTATACATTTGTCTGCTTCATAGCTCTGTGTGTGTGTCATTGATTATTGTACTCTAATATCGCACATTAAAATGTTTCTTGTTATTTGCATAATAGTAAAAATTATCCACATTATGGTTGTAGATTTAGTTTAATTAACTTTTAGAAAAGACTATTACATATTTTTTTCAATATAGCCTCCTTGCTTTTCAATAAACTTTGTCCATCTGTCAATAAGATTTCATATTCCCTCATCAAAACATGTTTTAGGCTGAGCTGCGAGCCACGAATGCACCGCAGTCCTCACTTTTACATCAGCAGTAATCTTCATCCTTGTAGGGCTGCTTTCAAGTGACCAAACGGGTGAAGGTCCGATGGAGCAAGATCATGTCTATAGGGAAGATGTTTTAACACCTCAAAATAATAAAGTTGTGCAGATGTGCATCGTCATGCAAGTTCACAACACCCTTGGATAGCAGTCCTCTGCGTTTATTCTTAAGTTTAGGCTTCAGATCTTCAATGAGCATCTCACTGTAACGAGCACTGTAGATTGTTGTATCTTTTTTCCTCATAATGATCCAATACTCGCCCTTGAGAATCTCAGAAAACTGTAAGCGTCAATTGATGGTCGACCTTCTAACCTTTTATTGGTCAGCGATTAAGGGGGTTTCCATTCCATACTCTGCCATTTACTCTCAGAATCTCGTAGTGATGAATCCATGTTTCATCACCAGTAATGATTCTGTTCAAGAAATTTTAACCTTCCTTAGAGGTCCAAATTTTATTTGCAGATATCCAAACGCTTCTGTTTATGCACTTCCGTGAGTTATTTCAGCACCAGGTACACCCTCAGACCACAAAAAAACACCACAATAATCACTGCATGCTGCTTTTCTTTTATGCAAATCAATGAATTTGAACATTAAGCAACGGAGTATGGTTTGTTTCTCTCTATCTCTCTAAAGTGTACCACTGGATCGAGATGAAAACGAAGATGAGGATAATGGGCTTCCGTGGCGCTGCTATCAAACCCCTTAACGAGGACGCGGCTGCAGAACTGGGAGCCGAGCTGCTCGGCGAGGCCATCGTTTTCCTTGTTGGCGGTGGCTGTCTTGTACTCGAGTACAGCAGACAGGCAGCGAACAGCAGGAGAAAGGAAGAGGAACTGACCCTCACCATCAACAACCTGCAGACGCAACTTGGAGAACTGGTCTTAGTCACAGAAACTCTAGACGCTCAGTTCCGAGAGAACAACAGGCTTCTCCAGTCCTTGTCTGTGCCTAGCAGCAAATAACACCATTTTTGAATGTGTGGTGCCGAGTGGAACAACTGGACTAAACCTGTATGTGTATGAAATACTGCAATGCAATGAGGCACCACTATATTATGTATATATGACACTTTAAAAAAATCCTTCCACAAACACAGAATTGTGAGTCTGCGATCATTTAAGAGGGCATCAGCATGTGTGGTTTAGTACTTGTGCTTGTTTTGCAGCTTGCTTCGATGATGCATATGTGGGGAGCAATATTTTTTATTTGTTGACACAGTTTAAACCAAATTGCTCCAATGCCTGTAGCACCTTGGGTTACCTTGGGTAAGCTCTGTCACAAGGAATGACTGGCTTTGATCAGGATTGATCGCCTGTATCTCAGAACATTGAGAGAACAGAAATTTCCACATTGCATGTGGTTATTTTGATTGTTTTGTGCATTTGCTTCAGTTTCAAGCTCTAAAACGCAAATTTTCACTCATTTCACTACTGGTTGTGTCTGAGAAATGCAAAACAGAGCTACAAGCAGACCTTGGCTAATTGAATTCATTATAATTTTGATAGATTAAACTCACCAGCTTTGTGATTTCAAGCGCCATGCCTGTGCACTCATTGTGTTTTGTCTTGAAAGATATCTGAAATGGCGTGGGCATAGAGATGTATATGAATTATTGTAAAATACAGCAATAAATAATAGCTTTTACCTTGTTTTTGTATCGTTCTTATGATCCCATAAAAAGTGTTCGAACATATTGTGTGGATATAGATTGTTTTAAATCTTGAAAGATCCATCATGTAAGTTTTACTAGCAATTAAGACTCGGTTATTTGTCACATGCACCTTACAGCACCATGAAATGATTTTAACTAAGCAAATAGTTAAGAGCTTTCCATTTAGATAATCTCTGCAGTGATTAATATGGTTCAGCTGGTAACTAGTTATTTAACCCTAACTGACAGTGAGTAGCTTCTCATTTCTTTAACAATCATGTCAGAAGACATATCCCGTGTTCATGGCAAAGATGCGACTGAAAATTATTATTAGGGTCAAATTATTGTCTTGCATAGAGCAAAGAAAAGAACTAAGGAAAATTGGGTTAAGAACTGACATCACATCATTAAAACCTGGAAGAATAGTGCTGAGTCATCATCTTTGAGGGAAACAAATAATGTTGTTGATGGGAGATCACTGTTTAATAATGTTTGAAATCAAGGCCGGCTCTACGTGGGGGCAAGAGGGGGCAGCGCCCCCTCAAATAAATGTCTTGCCCCCTCAAATCAAAATTTTGAAAATGTTGAGAAAGCACATGTTAATATAATCACAAAATGAATATATTACAAGTTGATAAAATGATCTGCAGTAGCGGAAAAATCCGCCGAAAAAGGGACACTACAC
>JAQMYJ010000038.1:25791616-25850694 GCA_030014305.1 Clarias laeviceps
CATTATGGGGTGTTGTGTGTAGAATTCTGAGAAAAAAAAATGAATTTAATCCATTTTAGAATAAGGCTGTGACATAACAAAATGTGGAAAAAGTGATGTGCTGTGAATATTTTCCGGATGCACTGTACATTTTATTTATTTATTTATTTATTTATTTATTTTTGTTCACTGAATATGTGTTGTTGCCTGGGAAACCTTTTATTTTAATTTTGATGTGTATAATTGCACTTGAAGGCTCTATTCCACACTTTGCAAGGTAATACAAACTTCCCGACATTATTGTGGTGGGATCGATATAAGTAAAAGCCACAGAGACTTCCAATGGGTTATTCCAGATCGCCACACATATCCTTAATAATAATAATAATAATAATAATAATAATAATAATAACCATCATCATAATAATATAATCACTACCATCTTTACAGAGGTAAAAGGTTTAATGTATGATCTTATAAAAGAAAACTCACCCCAGCTGTTTCCCTTCAATCTTATGCCCGATCCTGGACCTGGTGTACAGGGACAGGAACCACCAGAAACCTGGAACTTCATACATTCCATTGAAACTAGGTCTTTACAGTGCTTATGACAGTTTACCCCACAGTCTAGAGAGCAAAAAAAAAACAAAAAAAAAAACAAGAAGAAATGACTGAGAGGTATGGTTCTGTTTAATCCTTTTTATTTTCAGATTCGATGTCTTATTATTGAAAGACATAAATGCATCAGAGCTTACCTTTGCAGTGGTAGCCTTGCTTTATGACTCCCCATAGCTGGTGCATGAAAAAAGAAAAAAAGTTTACATTTTTATAAATGACACCATATGCAGCTTTAGGCGATGTGGTGAAAAATGTAAGCACAAATTAAAATTAGATTTGCTGCACTAAATAAAAACATAATACATGGCAAAATGTATAATGATAAATAAAAAAATTCCTCACAAATCCTCGGCAGGAGTCGCAGAAGGTGGGTCTCTTGTACGTCATCTCATGGAAGTTGTGCAGGTTGTGCAGGTTGTAGCCTAGCTTAGCGCATACCGACATCCCTCGCATAAAATATGACGTGATCTCCTCTCTGCTAATCTCTCCTTCCCTGTGGAGAGACAATAGGAAATATAAAAACAATAAAGAGATGTTCAGTTCAAACTGGGACTTTTGATTGTTCAGAATAACAGAACACAATTATGAAAGTAAAAACTCCCCTTATTTCTTTCTATAATCCCCTACTACACTATTGCACTCAGCCCAGCGTTTCACTAGTGCTTGGATGACATCAAGGTAGAAAGTTTTCTCAGTACGCTGGAGCCGTGATCAGACTGCCTGCTTCAAGTCTGTAATGCTGGCCTGCCAGGAACTCCTTTAATGGCCCAGCATTTTGAAAATGGAGCGAGGTCAGGACTGTACTGGGGATGTGGCAAGTTCCTGTAATGTGCAAGTGGTGTTCATGAATGATGATGTGTACAGTTCCCACAAGCAGATCTGTCTCTTTCACAAGTTACTGATCAGTTTTTAAGGATCCCGGGAATGACTGCACTGGGCTCCGAGCCCCCGTGGCTGATATCGTCATACAGTACATACAGGACATATACAGCCTTCTTTAAAATGTTTGCAGCATCCAAACTTTTCCTGCAGCTAAAAGTCTTATCACCCTCCTGTGCTTATATCTTATGTAAATGCCTGCAGTTTTCACCAGAATTTATAACAAGTCCTGGTTTGACTTGAACACCCCACATCATTTTGTGCCAAAATCAAAGAATTCTTTTGATGCAATTTTTTGGGTAATTACAAAATTTTGCAGCAACAAACAAAACACCAAACAAAATTGTAAATTCTGTCTCAATGAAACATGAAATATTCAACAAAACTCCAATAAATCCTAATTATAGTAAAGTGCCCTTTGTACCTGTCACTGTCATGAGTGCAGAAGGAGAAAGGGAAATTAGCAGCTATCTTCTCAAAGTCTTCCAGAGAGATGTAGCCGTCCGTGTTCAGATCGTAATTCTTCATGATCGACTGCGGAGGGAGACAGAGTCCGCGTGAGCCGAAAAAGCTTTCAATTTCAGTTCTGAACCTCTTATACATTGTCTAATAAGGAAGTGAAAGAGAGCACCCAGGAACTGCTATCACTGCATGAGTGCTTTTTACTTACGTCCACCATCTGTTTGACGTGTTTAGAGATGGTGTCTGGATCAAGGCGGGGAGTCACGCCTGACCCCCACTCAGCGACCACAGGGGGCTTCACTGGGGTTACAGGCTAGGAAGAGACAGACAGAGATATGTAGACGGTTAAGTTAAAGATCGTCTAAACCGAGTTTCGTTTTGAGAACAGTTACTTGAACGTTGGTGGAAAAAAAAAAAAACGTGCTGTGCTATGCGTGTTAGGAGGTGTTAGAAGAACCTTCGTACATAATAAGGCCCATACTCAAAGTGAAACAGATAACGATCAGTCGCCTGTTAGCACTCCAGCTCTTTTCTTGTGGTTTTCTTTGAAGTGTGTATGCAGAAAGAAGAAACGCTGCTCACTGTACCCGTATGCACTGAGGGATACTCCCTGACTCAAAGCGGTTTGCACACGAGGTCAAGACATTTACCATGAAATGCAATATCCACATGGTGCAAATGAACACGTATATGAACGTCAGAGAACCAAATGAGTCAAAGTTTGGCATATGGTTTCAGTACGAGTGGTGATTTAACGATCGTGATGACATTTTAGTCACTGATATTTCATTTATAAATGTATATGTAAAAGCAACGATAAATAACATTTCAAAATTAGATGAAGTATCCTTCAACAACCCTTCAACTGAGCATGTTTCGAAGCTCTACACAGTTAAGTTGTGCAAAATATGAGTCTATTAGGGGGAAAAAGAGGATTTGTGGTGTATGTATTTTAACGTTAATCAAAAAGATTAGCAATAAAGTGCATATAAGTTCTTTTGTGGATTTGAAATGAATTCATAATGCATTAGGAAAAAGCAAGGAACCCTTTCTCTTATTATAGGCTTTTTGTTTAGGCTTCGCATGCATGATTTTACCTGTATTTTGGGATTCTTGGGTTCCTTGGCGTACGAGAGCTCGTAGATCTCATCCTCAGTGTAGTACAGGTCCAGGGAAAGCTGCATATAGAGGAAGTGGGATGACGCACTGAGATACACATCAATGAATTTAGCACAGCCTCAAGCATTCACCATTTTCTGCTTCTTACTCGCATACATATTTCATAATCCTATTGCATAATCCAGTACCAGTCAAAGGTTTGGACACACTTTCTAATTGCATGCTATTTCCTGATTTTTGTTTCTTTCTAAATTGTAAAAAAAAAAAAAATGCTGAAGGCATCGAAAATATGCAATAATCTCTGTAAAGCCTTCATAACGGCTCTAATCTAAAGTGCTGTTAATTGAGGAGGTAAATTTTGGTCATGTTTTCCTGGGTTGGTCTTCATGAGAGACAGTTTCATCATGGTGATTGAAGGGTTTTTCAAATGCACTTGATAATATTGATCTTGCAAGAACTATTCCAGAATGGCTGACCGTCGCTGTTGCTATAAAATTACCTAATTCCATATATGTTATTTCATCGTTTTTGAAAAAATCCAGAATTCTTCCAAACTTATGTCCAAACTTTTGACTGGTGCTGTATATGTTGACGGATGATCAGTTCAGTGATTGATGTGGTGGTAATTCTGAATGATGAGAGGGGAAATCATTGGGGAAATCATGAGGTTGTTACAGAAACAACCTATTGCTGAATTGTATCTTTAGGCTCTTTGCAGGCCGTCGCAATAAATTTGTTCCCATTTCTACTCTTTAATCCATCCCTCCATCCATCCATCATCTATCCATCCATGAACCTCTCTCTATAGTCCAACTAGGGACCATGAAAGCAAATGGTGATTATCATTTTTTTTAACTCATTTTACGTAAGTTAAATGAGTTACATCATTTTACATAACTCATTTTACAACCATGGTAGGACCTCTGGTCAACATTCACATGCACGACAATCAATTTGGAAACGCCAGTTAGCCTAATCTGCATGTTTTTTGCACTATGGGAGGAAACCCGGAGGAAACCCACCAAGCATGGGGAGAACATGCAAACTCCATGCACACAGAACGGACTCGGGAATCAAACGCAGGACCTAGGGGTGCAAGGCGACAGTGCTAACCACTAAGCCACCGTGTCACCTTTATTTAATCCACATCATTTAATTTAATTTACCATGATGAAATGAAATGGCTTAAGTCTTTTGCACTGTACTGTACATAACCTTACTTAACACACCGTGGTAATCTAATTATAAAGTAAAAACAAACTATTGTTCACTATTTTTTAACTAACTAAATTTAAATTTCACTCTACATTGAACATTAGCAAGGTTAGTTTGGGTTTAAAGGTCAATAAAACTTGAACCATTTCATGAGCTATGAGTTGTGCCCACTTCAAATTTCACAGGCAAATTAAATAAATCTATCGGTTTATGTTGTTTGAACAACGATCAGTGACTGAGCCCTTTTACCTTTATTTCAACATGCTTGAGTAGTGATCCACTGTTAGATTTAGGAAGTCAGGATTTTTAGCCCCATTATCTGGTGTCACTTAGAATAGGATGGGTTCCCTTTTGAATCTGGTTCCTCTCAATGTTTCTTCCTCATTCTGTCTCAGGGAGATTTTCCTTCACCACTGTTGCCTCTGTTTATTTTACTTTTTTTTTTTTTTAATAAGGATCTACATGTGGATCTCTATAAAGGCTGCTTTGGGTGAAAGTCTGTTGTTAAAAGCATTTGTTGAAATGAAACTGAATGTCAGCATATTTTTTCTTTTTAGACATGGCTCCAGAGACTAACTCATGGAAGACTAATTAGCTAAAGAGTTGTTCAAAAAACAATGAGGCACAGTTTTGGATCCTAACATCTATTTTCATTAGCTTTGATTGATGATAGATTGTGTTTGAGATAAAACACTATGCATCATAGGCATACTAAACTCTATCCAAAGGCAGTATTCCATTGACAGACACGGGCAAAAACTATAGTCGAAACTAGGGAAGCCTCAGTAGTGATACTGATTTCTGTTATGCATCTTATACCGTGCTCTTTGCTCATTGTCATACTCTTAAAAAAAAAACCTCTGATAACAACGTGATACTGCATAATACTGTACGCAGTGACATACAGTAAGTCTAATGTACATTGCTGCTCAAATGCCATGAAGTGATTGTGATCTGGATCTCTATTTTACAGTTAATCATAGTGATCGAAGAAGAGAAGACCGCAAACTGTGTCAAGCAACATAACATCTTAAACCTTAAACTCATGGCAGCAACCGATGTTGTAGAAAATGCTATCTCATCATCATCATCATTGTCTATACCGCTGAAGCCTATCCGAGGAGATTTAGACCCAACGCGGGAATCAAACCCAGGACCCTAGAGGTGCTAGGCGACAGTGCTATTCCGAAATGCTATTAGGAGAATTATCTACTTTACACAAATGCATTATTTTGAAAAACTGGAACTTTTTTCCATTACATGACCCAAAGTTACCAATGTAGTTAGGTTAACTACTGTACTGTAGGTAGCATTATTAAGAACAAGCCTAGCAGCCTTGATTCTTTGGACACATATGTACTGTATGTGCAGTATTAAAACCGGGGTAACTTGAGCAATGTTAAATAAAGTGGCAAAAAGCATGTACTGTACTTAGTATGTCAGTTTGGTGGCATTGACGGAATCATCGGCACAACTGGACAGATTAACACCTGCTGTATAGTGTGATACTGTATGTTTTCATGTAAACAGAAATGTACCTTAGCTAATTCAACGCCTGTTAAAGCAAACTAATGGGGGGACACAACTGCGGAATAACTAAAATATCTAACATTCTTTTTATTTATATACTGTACCATAAGCAATATCATTGGCAATATTACTATGTTACTATGTTTCAAGCATGTCTTTTTCTGTCTTATATTAATCCCTCTAAGAATCATGCATGAGCAACAGAGTGAGGCAAAACAGCAAGACAAGTAGAGATGGTGGTAAAAATACCACCGCAGGTTAAAAATAAACCCAGCTGCTGTTGGGTCAACAAAGCAACCAGGTGTACACGCATCAAAATGTTTGTTTTTTTCTATTGCTATTTCGGGCATAGCCACCAACCTGAAACTGTATTTATACTAACACCATTGCTGATGGTGTGACTGATAGAAACACTTCTGTGAAGGGACATTTCAAGTTGGACTGCGTCTTACTCCCTCACCGTTAGCAGGTGGAGCAGGTCTTTGTTGGCTTCAAAAGGTGGCTTGCATTTGTGGATGGCCAGAAGGTCGCTGATGTTGCAATACAGGTGCTGTAGCTTTCCCAGGTTGATCTTGTCACCATCCAGGTAGTCAGGCAATGCCTCGTTTAGAGAGATAAGGTCTTTAAGATGTACACCCAGGATGGGCACTTTAAAGCCGGTGCACTCGTTGTACACTCGTCTGTAGTTAGTGTAGTTACTGTAGGAGGAGAGCAACTCTGTGAACTCGCTCAGCGCCTGCAAATAGAGTGAGATTTTTCTTGGTTAAATTTGTACTTATTTTTTAAACCTGGAGTTTTTGTAATCTTTCTTTGCTTTTAATAGCAATTAACCGAGGAGAGTTAAACAATACCTAACATCAGCAATTAGGATCTTTTCTTCCCCCACCAATTTGGTCACCTGCCAGTTCCCACCCATCAGCTCTTCACATGATACAACACCAACCAAAGGCTATCAGACTTACACATGAACCCAGCTAACTCCATCTTCGAAAAACAAAATGCTGCTCATGCTTCATGTGCGTTCTTCCATCTTCCACATACACAAGCTCACAGGCACTTATCATCAGCTAGTGTTGTTGTAACTGACAGGCCATAGAGAGGATACCATTCCTCCCACCATCTCCTGATGATATGGTGAATACTGTACTTTGGTGTTAAATCACTTAGGACCCTGATTTGTGATTTACTAAATGGGACTTATTATGCAAAAGTCACTTTTGTTCATTTTAGACATTCAGTTGGGTCTGAATGTATGGACATGAACAGCACTCAATATCTGGTCAAGGCTCACTTTGCATGAATTACTGCAGCAATGCGGCGTGGCATAGAGGTGATCAGTCTGTGGCAGTCTGAAGCCCAGTTTGCTCTGGTAGTGGCCTTCAGCTCTTCTGTGTTGCTGGGTCTGGTATCTCACATCTTCTTCCTCACAATACCCCATACAGTAGATTCTCTATGGGGTTCAGGTTGGGCGCGTTTGCTGGCCAATCAAGCACAGGGATACCATGGTCCTTAAATTAGATATTAGTACTTTTGGCAGTGTGAGCAGGTGCCAAGTCCTGCTGGAAAATGAAATCAGCATCTCCATAAAGCTGGTCATCAGAGGGAAGCATGAAGTGCTCTAAAACTCCCTGGTAGATGGCTGTGCTGACCTTGGACCTGATAAAACACAGTGGACCAACAACGGCAGATGACATGGCTCCCCAAACCACCACTGACTATGCAAACATTACACTGGACCTCAAGCAACTTGGATTCTATGCCTCTCCTCTATTCCTCCGGATTCTGCTACCTTGATTTCCAAATAAAATGTAAAATTTACTTTCATCTTAAAAGAGGACTTTGGCCCTCTGAGTAACAGTCCAGTCCTTTTTGTCCTCAGCCCAGGTAAGACGCCTCTGACGTTGTCTCTGGTTCAAAAGTGGCTTGACACAAGGAATGGAACAGTCCATGTCCTGGATACGTCTGTGCATGGAGACTCCAGCTGCAGTCCACTCCTACTGAATTCTTGAATGGGCCTTGTTTCACAATCCTCTCAAGACTGCGGTTATCCCTGCTGTTTGTGCCCCTTTTTCTCCTCCCCATGATTGTGTAGCCTACTGAACCAGACTGAGAGACCATTTAAAGGCTCAGGAAACCTTTACAGGTGTGTTGAGTTAATTAGCTGACTTTTTTAAATTGAATCATTGAAAAAAAAAAAACTACTTTTGATGATATTCTAATTTATTGAGATGCAACTGTATATACAGTATGTGTGTTTCCATGGGAATTCCAAAAATATTTGTTCCCATGGGAAGCTCCAAAATTGTCTTTTGTTGGTAAATTTTTGGGATTGCACAAACCTTGGTGATGTCAGAGGAGAGTAGACTGGCCGTGTCTTTGAGTCGAGAGATGGAGCTGTGACACAGACCGCCTATGACTGCCATCAGAGTGTTGAAATTTTGCAGGGACCTCAGTTTCTGCTCACACGTGCACACATACAAAGAAAAAAAGGGAAGAATGTTCTGTGGGTTCACAGTACTTATTGGACATTGATTTGCTATGTGTGTTAATTTGTGTTATAGTGTGCTCACACAGCTTCCTGTACATTTGCTTTTGAAATATTCAGGAAGTTTATGTAAGAAATCTCCCTAAGAGGAACATGCGTGTCAGAATGACATACTTATTTAATTAACAACCACTCACATCATGACACATCATCAGCTCACTAGCTTCCTATGTGTTTGCACAAGTCTGACTTTCAGCACAGCCTCGACTGCGTGCTTGTACTCGTGCTGTAAAGCACAGCTAGTGCTTAAGGGCACAACATAGGGATTTCACAATGACATCACTTCCTTTGTTACAGCAACTAGTACAGTAGTCAACAACATCATAATATATGTATTAATTTAGTTGCCATTGGTTTTTAAATAATACATAAGTCATTACCGTTTCTAAGATATGAAAAAACAACACAATGACATTTTGGAATTGTCACAGTTATTTCTTAGAGACATGCTAACTCAGCATCATGGTGCCGTGGTGGAAAGCACCTCTGTGTCAACCTCCTGCTGAAGATGCATTCAAAGTTCATTTTAACAATTACTCATATAACATATAAGAATGCTTGTTTCATTATTATTATTATTATTATTATTATTATTATTATTATTATTATTATTATTATATATGTATGCATGTATCAGTGTATTTGTACATATAAGTACACTCTTTGTATTGCGACTTATGATTCTATATAGAAGCATGCATTATATTAATTCATACAGGAAATAATATCATATCGGATGGCTCACATTAGATTATTATATCATGTAATTTATATTATATAAATTATATCATAAAAATTTATTTCTGAAGGCGCGCTTGATTATTACTCCTTAATTATTCATCATTACCGTATATAGGAATATTTGTATTATTACTTATTTTAGTAGGTGTATTATTCCTTATAACTGTATAAAACAATAATCGCATCATTACGTATTAAGGTATATATGGTGTATTAATACTCATTATTGTATATAATAACATTAGGGCTCACTGTTAAATATAATTACATGCTGTATTATTAATTACAATTGTGTGTAAGAACACATATTGTATTACTCATTTTAATTATCAAATAGTATTAATCATTTAATTACTTTTAATATTATATAAAAACAATAATATCATTTCTTACAGTATTATTGTGTATAAGAAGACCTGTGTTATTCATTATTGTATATAAAAGAAAAAAACTCTTGTTTTATTACTAATTACTGTATATAAGAGCATGTGTATCATTACTCATTACTTTAAACAAGAACTGCATTATTACTCATTATTTTATTACACATTAGACGAACATGTATTGTTGGCTGAGCAAGTTGGCTGAATCTAAGTTAAGTAAGTTTGATCTTAAATTAAGAAAACTCAAACATTTATTGCATCATGCTGCTTTAATATTTCCCAACATTTCTCTTTTACAGTGTGGGGACACTCATATTATTACATAAGAACACATATTAATAACTGACATAAACCTAATTAATAATTTCTGTAGGATTGTTGCAACAGGTTGTTATGATACCACTTGTTATGATAACTAATGGTGGCCATGAAAAAGTGAAAGTTTTGGCACTGACAATCACTATTAATGACTATTACACTGTATTGGCAGAAATGTTTGGGTAATAGGTGACTTTTCGTATTTCTTCATATTAACCTTTTATTGGAACGTACAGTAAGACAAATGAATGACAATCTAATAGCTACAGTATGAACGACTGTGATTTCTAAGTGTTACAGTGAGTGAGCTTGATGTGACATCTATTGTCATAGCTTGTACATATACAGGCAACCCTGTGAAATGTCATAACTCAAGATTATGTACAAAAATTCTGTCACTTGACTCAAGTTTTGTGTTAACTTGACATTAAAATGTGCAAAAAGCATGTTTACGGAGGTTCATTTTAGGCATAAGACAAAGTTAAGCACTCCAATTTACACTTCCTTTAAGGAAGCAAAGTATAACAAAGAGACTTTAAAAACAATAAGAAACTGACTTTTTTTTTTTTTTTTTTTGCGCAATGTTCACGTGGCTTCCAGTAGTCTGTGGAAATAGTGACTGGCAGTAAAAAGTGCCTGTTTCATGTGTGTTACTCAATGTGCAGTGTGTATTCTTGTATTTCTTTTAAAACAAACAAAAAAAAGCCCTGCAAGTTTCGATCTGACCCCAGGACTTAAATGGAATTTAAAACTGAAATCTTTCAAATCGTTATATTATTATGTAAATATGTTATGTATAATTGTGTAAAGTCATTTAAATCCTAAATCATTGAAAATATTAACTGAAATAATTGAAAAATGGGCCAAAAATAAACTTTGACACCAGCTTTGCCACTTTGCTTGTGTCTAACTTTCTGATTCATGTTCAAAAAATAGAATGCAACATAATTTTTTGCAGATATTAAACTAATATTGTCATAATTTGTATACGTTTTTATACATATTTTTATAACAAATGGCAAAACCTAAGTATAATTGCAATGTAATTATTGTCATATCGTTTTTTTCCCCTTAGAACTTAACTTCTGGTTAAAAGAACCAGATGTTTTTCTCTCATTTGTGCTGTGCCTTTATATGACCATGATAACTATCTTACACCCAGTCAGCATTAGTCATTAACCATATGATCAGAAATCTATTTTAGGGAGACAGCTTTTAACCTAAAAGCAGTCTGCCACTATTTTAAATTTTGACCTATTATTTTGATCAAGTATGGTGTTAATGTCTAAACTAGTTCGGGTTAGCAAACAGATGCTGTAAATGTCACATCGTTGCACTTCAGTGCGTCCTAACGGTGTGTTTTGTGCTGGTGTTTACCTGTGCTACATGAATGAATTTTGTGAAGACTTCAGCCCTCTGTTGTGGTGTATGCCTGTTGAGGATCATGAGCTGGACCCACTGCGAGACCCCATTACACATCATGACAGAACGCTCCAGGGCTGGGTTATTCCTCACCGAGCCACGCACAATATAGCTTCGGTAATCCAGGAACTAAACAGTAACCATCACACAAAATACATAATAATTAGCAGCTTTCCACTCTGACGCGAAGGAAGTCTTAAAAACGACTGTACTATGATGAAATGTTTATTCTGTGCTGTGTAACAGTCTGTGTCTGGAGGAAATCCACAAGGTGTGAGCAGGTGTGGTGAGTGTTTAAGGTCAGCCCACGCACTGAAACACTGCAGAAGTTTTTGAACTCCAGGTAACTGAGGTGCTCTGCCATCTCATCAGCCTCCATGTGGTCAAACAGCAGAGACACCTTCCTTTTCTTCACTGAGGGTGAGGGAGCCAGGCAGAAGTCTGCTGGGGGATTACTGCTTTCAGAAAAAGAGGAGAAAATAAGAGGCAATAAGCTGTTTATTTGCATGTTGAAGTGAGTCTGATTAACAATACACAGCTAATTCTGCGATTGAAGGATAAGCAAAAATAAAACACAATGGGTTGTGCTGATTTTGGGAAAAAAAATTGAAAAAAAAAACATTGTATTGTGATCTACTACAATATGAAACAAAGCTATAACCAGACTTAAGTCATGTCCTGAAGTGTTTTATCCACCTCATACCACGACACGTTGCTCATGAATACGTTGCAGAACATCCATAACATACTGTACGCTAGTTCCTGCTATGACTGACATTACGAAAGCTACATATACTCGTTCTGACTGGAACAAAGCTCAGACAATGAAGGCTTCAACAAATGTCAAATTAAAGTCTCAATCTGGAATGCGCCACCATATTAATTATAATATTTATTTATATAATATATTTCTTATATTTCAGCTAACATACATCATTATCACTAGGCTCAGTAATGGAATACTGTGGATTTATATATTTAACATGTTCTGAGAATATTAGCTTCCCGTAAAACAACAACTAATGCCAATTTTTGCCATATGTATGACATACGTTAATGTCGACAGGCCACTCTATTTATTCTCTTATTTTTATCGTTTTGTTTTAGGAATACTTTTTAAATGTAGTAGAACCTATGTCAGTTCCGTTAGCCGTCCTTGCAACATGTAATTTCAGAGTAATTGTAGGACATTTTCTTGGTAAAATTTCAACACGTAATCTGGGAAATGTTACTATTTCAGATGTTTCATTTTCATTTTTCAACTCTCTCCTTATCATGTTTCTATGAAAATCAACAGCTACAGTACAGTGCAAAAGTCTTCAACCACTCATTTCAAATAAATGATGTCGATTGAATTAAAGAATTTCAAAGCAAATGTTTTACTCTGACAAGCTCAAAGCTCCTAAAGATACAATAAAAAAAAAATTGGTTGCTTATGTAACAACCTCAGCGGCAACCTCATTTCCCCTCACGTCTGTTCCAACCGCTCAGCATTCAGCAAATAAAATAAAATAATGAACAAAACCTTCTGTAGATATCTTTTATCTGTCTACTATCTATCTTCTATAGATATCTCCACAAATTGAATGTTTAAGCAACAGCATTTTCAAATATATGTTGCAAAAGAGTTATTTAAACAAGACCTAGACAGAAAATATGTATTTAAACAAGACCTAGACAGAATCCTTGTGCTAATCTCATAACTAATTATACCTTATAACTAACAGCACTGTATATGTTCTTTATTAAGTTTGTGCTCACTCACGGGTATGGAGTGTCAATCAGCTGGAAGTGGGAGTCCTTTTCATTCCTGACCAGTGCACACATATCCCCCATAACCTCCTCCAACAGAGGGTCCGTCTCAAACATCAGATGATACTGAGATATCCAATGCCTGAAAGAAAAGTCAAACATAAATATACAGACTCCAAAAAACAATTGATCAATTTATTTCAATTCATTACCCGTGTTAAAGTCTCACAGTACTGACCTGATGAACTGGCAGATCTGAGGCCTCCTCTGGGGTCTCTTCTCCACAGGACAGTCTCTGTAGGTAAGGCCTAGTTAAGGAACAGTCTTAGAATAACAAGGGGACACACCCTTATTGCTACACACACTCCAGTGAACCAGTCTACCAGCACACAGATTTGTAATAATGCCCAAACAAGGAGGCTCTTCTTGCCTTTGTTTTGAAGGTGAGATGCCATATGATGCCCTGCAGAGCTAAATCCTGTATACACCTCATTAGTATGACCTCATTAGTCATTAGTATTAAGATTAGGCGAATTCAGTCCCTCGGGCACTATTATAAAATTTTGTTCTGAAAGCAAATACACAGAGCCAAGTCAATAAAGGATATAGAGAGAGCAGTTTATGAGCGAACGTGTGCGATGGCACAACCCAGTTGTGCATCATCAGAGTCATATTGACGAGCTGTATGCTTCGGATTAACTTCCCTTCAGAGTCTGTAACACACAAAGAAAGAAATTATCATAATTTGACAAGGGAAGAGGAAGCGAGACAGACTTTGTGTCAGTAGCAATACAGGACAAAGACATTCCCAGGATCTAAAATGCACAAAGTAGAAGGGGATGCTAAGTAGTTAATGTGTTAGTCTACTGATTGGAAGGTCATGGGATCAAACCCCAAGAAGCACCATGATGCTGTAGTTGGGCACTTGAGCAAAGCCTTAAACTGCGCAATTATGTAATGCAATAAGTTTTAGTCACTCTTAAAATGATGCCTGCCAAATGCCATACACTTAGAAGATTTCTTTCATTCTCAATTCAAACACAAAAATGGGTTTCATTAAAATTTAATTATATAAACACCATATAAAGCTAATATAGTATACTAATAACATGCCAGAACATGTATGCATTAGTTTTCTTTTGTTGTATGTCTCTATATATCATCACTCGCACAAGAAAGACCCGATGAAAACATATGGAGTAGTTCAGAGGCAGGTTTGAGGCAAAACTCGATTTTAGACTGGAGCTGTCTAAGGGCGCATGTGTAAGAGAGTACAGAAGACACTGATCAGTATTGTGGTGTTGTGGGATACACATTGTGCCATGATAGATGACAAGATAGTAAAAAGCCTTCATACAGAGAGCACGGCAAGAACTGAGTGATAACTTCCTTTTTTTTTTTACAGTACTACTGAAAACTTTTAATCATATATTGTGTATAACTATTGAAGTTGTGAAATGTTTGGTGTACTGATTAAACATTTTTGGAAGGAGACTCCAGTGTTAGCCAGGAAAGTCTCCAAAACTAATAGTAGTAACATTCTAAGCTGCATTTTGTCTTATTAACTTCAAGAGAGAAAAACTTGATGCTGTAGACAATAGAAAGGCTGTTTATGCTAGACAGACAGTTAGACTGTCAGACTGAAAGTCATTATGCTAAACAGACATGTAGACACTAAGAATGAAAGTCATTTATATAGACAGACCGTTAGACTGTATGGGTGAATGCCATAATGTTAGACAGAAAGGTAGACACACTGACCGAAGCAATGCAGGCAGCGCTGAATGAGCTCGTCCAGACTGGCAGCACGGGCGCTCACAGGTATGATGGGGGTCTGCAGCGCCCGACTGATCTCCTGAGAACTCGGACAGGTCATCCTCCTCTGCACTGGCCTCCTGGTCTTCTTCATGCTTCCTCCTTCCTGACGTGACTTCCTACTGCTGAAGAAAGAGACGACAGGATTTTTTCATGTTATTTGTTTCGAAAGACACCCTTTGGAATTACGTTATTTCACCATGCAGTTATTTCCACCAAGGTAGAAGAGAAGCCAAGAGAGCAAGGAACAGAATTGACTAGGATTGCAGTACTGTACTCACAACCTCAAAAGGTCATCCAAGGCTCATTCCATGAGATTTACCTTATTGAATAATACATTGCTTGGCATGATGGTTTCACAAAAAATATAGGAAAAAATGTATGGGGACAACAAAGTCTAGACTTTTTCTAACAACCATCAAGAAATCTAGATTCCATGAATATCCAAATTATGAATACCCCAAACCTTTCATGTCACACCTCTTTTCTATGCTAAACCAGTATCACATGTCTAGAATTTACACATTACACTATGATTGGTGTTTATATTCTATGACAAAATAACACTTGCCCATCCTGTCCTCAATACTATGTCCAATTTTTAAAACCTACTCAGGAGAAAACATGCTTTATATAGTTTATAATGACTGTACAGAATTAAATAAGAATAAGGAAGAGCTCCTGTGAGTGTCTGTTAAAAACCTCATTAATTCCAAAAAAAATAAAAATAAAAATAAAAATATTGGCAACTAATAGAGAAGACCAAGTGCAAATTTTCTCGATTGAATGGCAAACGCCAAAGTGTGTACTTTCATGTCACACTGCACGTTGTGTATGGTTGTGAAGCTGTGAACTCAGTCTGTGCTCCATTTTTTGCACTATTTTTAGGGTTTGTTTGTCACATTTATGTCATTTATCAGAATCAAACATGTGCTCGATTGGAAGGTTTTTGTCCACTCTAAACTTTGCAAACTTTGTGCGTCTTACGTCAAGCAAAGTGAAATTGCAATGTTGCATCATGCAAATACCAAATACATTCTATACAACTGTGTGCTTCCAACCTTGTGGCAGCAGTTTGACAAGGACCCACAGATAGGTGCGGTGGTGAGGTGTGTAACTGTGTTTTCAATAAACATTACAGCAGCATTGTCAGAAAGTCATAATTCAAAATATGATTCCCCTTAAGATATTCATTTCTAAGTAGCAAGCAGAACAAGAGGTTCTAAAGACACTAGCATGCTTCTCGTATGCAAATCAACCAAAGTAAACTCTGCTGACCTGTGCAACTGAAACATGCAAGCCCTCTTGCAGGGCCTCAGCTATCTGATTATTGTGGCTTCAACTTCTGATCTGCCTCTTGTACTCAGAGAGGGTGCATGTGCGTCTGTACACACGTACTCAGTTTCCATCACTTTTTTTTAGATCAAGGTTTGCATGCAGATGTAAGAAAGCCTGGATGGAAATGCAAGAAATCCCTACAAATGACTTGTGTCCTGATAAAGAGAACATGTCATGAGTGTTGACGGAAAAAGTCTGCAAGGTGTATGCCTCTAATATCTGTCAATGTTTCTGAAATAGTGTCAAAGTCCCTACTTTGCAAGGTCATTTTGGACATTCTACTGTACATTCAGCAGCATTCCCAATGCCTCAAATAATCCTACAACTGGTGAGGTCAATCAATGCAATTCTTCACCAGATAGGTGTCTAAATAACACTCTAGTTATTACAACCTACAAATTACAAGGGCACATTTATAGTGTCTTAAACCATGCTATTTATATTCACTATACAGATAGTGCTTCAGCACCTACCTATAAATGGTAGCATCATTACTACAGTTCTGCACCAGTTAGGGTGCATAGTGTCCCAAATTTGCTGTACCCTAAATATAGCAAGGTGACTATACACATTCTGCACTAGCTAGGGCACATTCCTAGTACTCTAAAAACTGATATACCTGTAATTGGCAGTGTCATTATTGGGAGCCTAGACTAGCTAGGGTACATTCTTAGTGTCCCAAATGTTGCCCTAATACTTATTACCTATAACTGGAAACATCATTATTATAATTCTGCACCAGTTAGGACACATTGTGTCCAAATAGCATCCTAGTTGCTATATCCTAGATATAGGACATTCTACAATAGCTAGGGTACATTCCTAGTATTCTTAATGGCACCTTAGCTGGATATACCTGTCATTTGCAATGCCTATGCACCAAACTGGGCGACATTCCAAGCTGTCCCTTCTACCTCCAAGTTGATACAAGGTCAATGAGCGCATTTCTTTAGTACTTGCTAGGACACATTCCCAGTGTTCTTAATGCTGTCCTATTCCCTGCAAATGGCAAGGTCACTACAGTGTGTGCACAAGCGTGACTGTAAAATGACAATACATAGTTCACTCACATATACAGTAATTACAGTACAATACAGCTATAGAAGTGGAACTTATAATCATATAATCTTGTGTCACCCAGATGAGATCATCCTCAAATTCCTCTCATTTCATCTCAGGGAGTTTTTCCTTGCCACCATCACCCCTGGCTTGATCGTTAAAGGAGGATGAATTGAATAAAATAAATTACATCCAGATTTCTGTAAAGCTGCATTGTGACATGGTGTCTATGGTCAACACAAACATAACTGCCTTGAAGTGAATAATGGCTTCATGTTTGCTGGTGTCCTTTTGATCAACTCGAACTGCGGTTCCACCTTCATGATGGGACAGATATTGGCAGTTAAACTGCGGAAACATGGTTGAAATTGTAGCCAAGATGAAACAGAAAGATTGAGGTTCACTACGAATCTGTACTAATGTATTTGTGCGTGTGTGTGTACCAGCATGGCATGTGTGCTGATGTTTACAGCAAGAGAAGGCTACTGTGTTTGCCCTGATCATATCCACACTGTTGTTTTTGGTCATAGCATTGCACTGTTTGTTGTTGCTGCTCGTGTCCCATCACCTGCCTGGTGTCAAGGCTCTCACACACACACACACACACACACACACACACACACACACACACACACACACACACACACCAAGTAATGTGTAGTCACAATGTGTGAATGTCACTTTGCAAAGCTGTCAATGTCAGCTGTACACCCTCCTCCATCCCTTTTCTGAAAAGCCTACACTTTGCACATTTTTCCAGTCTGTCTACAACTTTTGCCTTTTGTGTTAATATGTTATGGTGCTCTAGATCAACACTTGACCTCTGAGGTTCCTCATTGCTGCCTGTGTGTACTGTCATGTGTGTGTCACCATGGTGACAGTTTTTTTTTTTTTTTTTCAGAATTTTTCACAAACAGAAGTTTCAATCTTAAATACTGAAAATACTATGCATTCTATCTATGCCACATCAATCTAAGAATCATTAATACTTATCATCTTTGTAGTTTTACGTTATTACATTTAGACAAACAACCACAAGTCTATTCACTATACAGTATAGGCTGACATGGTAGAATGTACAGGTCACTGTAGACCTACTTGCACTATAAGGCCAATAGGATGTATTTAACTAGTGTTATGTTAAAAAAACTTACAGGTGATAGAAAACATGCATAATGAATTTGTGATATTTAATATGATAAAATCATTATCGTTGTATCATAAACACCGTCTGGCCAAAAAAATCAACTAAGGAGATGAAATTCCTGTAAGTCGGTTTAGAATTGCCCATGACATCATAAAAAAACAGAAAGAAACTGAAAGGATAGTGTTGACTTGTCAGCTTTATAGAAGAGATGAGATTGATAAAGTTGCATAGTAAAAAATAACATCTATTAAAGAAATCCCGGCTATATGTTTAACAGTGAAAGTAGGAGCATATGCGCATGTTCAATGTGATGAAAACACACAGGATTAGGACTATACTGCTGTCTGGCAAAATCCACTAATCAGAAAATAGATTAGGTAGCGTAAAGATCATATGGTCTTATAAATCCAGATTGACCTGATTGACAGGTCAGGGTAAGAAGGGAAGTGTGATGCACCCATCATGTATAGTGGCCACTGTACAAGCCTCTGGAGACAGTGTTATGATCAGGTGTTGCTTCACTTGGTCAGGTCTAGACTCAGCAATGTTATGGGGCAATAAAATGTAGTCAGCTGATGACCTGAATGTACTGAATGATCAGGTTATCACATCTAACATGAATATTCCAGGACTCTGATTATAAAAGAGTGGATTTGGGAGCATGAAAATAATATTTACACTGACCACCAGATTGTGTGCTGTAATTAAAAATATTGCAGTCAAATTAAATATTAGAGAGGCCTTTTTAGACCGGGCAGTGTTTTATTAATAGATTATTATTATTATTATTATTATTATTATGTGTCTGATATTTATCTTATACCCCACTGAGACCATTCTGAAGACCTACAGTGAATCTGGACTCTTCTTAAATTTGTGTAAATTTCGAATCTTTACTAATGTTATCGCTAATACATTTCAATTTATTTACATAGAACACAAACTGGGCTTTCATAATACGGCTGATGTAAAGATGTTAGGTTCATGTGCAACTTTTAAGCTTATGTCAAAATACACATACACGAAAATACATATATACATTTTGAACTCTAGCAGAAAAACAGTGTAAATGGATTTTTTTTTTTTTTTTTTTGCATTTTGTAGGTGATCTGACATGGATTAAAATAATTTAACTACTCATTTAACTCCCTTTAAGTCTATTTGCTAATTATGCTCACTATATAGGATAAAACACAACACAATGTCTTTTGACATAAAATACCAAAAAAATAAGTAAATAAAACAGGTTGCAAGTCCCTCAAACACATTGTCTATATACTACATACTGTATGCTCACTACATACTGTAGCACAGATCTAATGAAAATGCCGGCTGACCTGAAGTCCATGACAACAAATGAACAACCTGAACTTATATAGTTCTTTTTGAACTGTATATTTAATACACAGGGTTATTACATGCGCAAAGACAACAGGAGGTCCAGCAACAGTAGTTCTGGTGAATAATTCGATTCTGATTGAGCATTCCAACTCTGAGGCCTTGCGTGTGTGTGCATGTGAGTGTACTGTATGTGTGTGTTGCAGCAGGTAGAAAAGATAAGGGCTTCTCTAAAAAGAGTAGCATGTACAAGTGTGGTCAGGCTTCATGGCTGTATTGACGACACAAACAGGAAGTTAGCTGCATGTGAAGAGAAGTGGGGACAAGTTCTTAGAATGACCAACCCCTTTCTCTCTCTCTCTCTCTCTCTCTCTCTCTCTCTTGCATCCAGTAGCAATGGCTCATTTTCAATTCTCCTCTTGTCACTGCTTAGACTCTCACATCCTAAAAGCTTCAGCAGAACATACACATACATATGCACACAGACCACAAACACACATCGTATACTAGGCTACGCTTGAATCCGTCAACTGTTAAGAGTGAACGAGATTACGCACCGGTATTTACTTTTCATTTATCAGTATTGACTCAAAAGAGGTGCACACCTCTTTCCATAATTCTTTCCTCTTTACTTTCTACATCCTAAAGCAGATACGTTGCATCCCATGCAAAATGCTCCATTTCATATTTTGTCCCGTATTTGCATAAACCAACAGTACACACACACACACACACACACACACACAAAGTCACTTTACAGGTAAGAAACCGTATTCACACAATGTCCCCCGAATATGCAAACGTGTTTGTAGCATGTTTTCCTGCCAGTGAATTCTGTATGGCTTCTTCAGAAGCAGGCTGGCCGTTTACAGATAGCCCCGGGGTTCCCTGTACGATTCGATAGGCTGCCATGTTTGGTGTCTATATGCTTTTGCTTGCATTGTGTTTTAACTTTATACAGCACCTACTCATTCTCACACACTTTCTCTTCCTCTCCTTCAGCACCCTAGCTCTATTCAGGTCATTCAGAAAACAACTTCTCCTTTTTTCTTTGGAAATCCCCCCCTCAACACTCCCCCTCTCCTCTTCCCTGACACAGAAGCCGGTATTTTACTCCCAGTTCCTGGCTGCAGCTCTGGCAACATCTCTGCACTCACTCACACACACACAAACACACACGCACACACAGGAGTCAGGAGTCTTTTTCTCTCAGTAATTGATTAATTGATGCTAAATTCATTTGAACTGAGACCTATTTAAAGTAAGACAACAGATACGCAAACACATACACACTTACGTATGCAAAAACTCTATATCTTTTCTATATCAGTGTCAATATCTTGCTTACAAATTATTGATGTGATGTACAGACTGTGTTACAAAGTAGTTGACGGTAAAGACGGTAATTAAATATTTGATTTAACCTCTTGTTTAAGTGCTAAACCACACTGAATTCACTTAAAAACACAAAGAATGGGCATCTTATTTGGGGCAAAATATATCCAAATTGGGAAATAATCTGAAAATCAGCCTTGATTCGTATAACAGCATCGATCTGTGTGATTTGTCTGTGTAGTCATTTAATTATCAAATTTAAAAATATATATATATAACTGCTTGTAATAAAAAAAAAAAAAAAAAATCAGTGTTACATTTGTTATTGAAATCGTATCGCCATTATTCTGTCTGATTCGACCACAAAAATTTTATTAAAAATGATTAACATCAACCAGTTCGTTGGAAAGTTCTGGGAAATAAAGTCCCATGGCTCCAATGAATAGATGAAATGTGATCCATCATATCAAATCATGTATCAAGTCACATTTGCAGTGATTTACACATTGCGCTTTGGATTGAATTTTTCTGATTCCTGGCTCAATAAGCTCCATTTTGGTACCAAGTTACCCAAAGCGACAAATCGTACCTGACTTAATATGACGGGTAACAAATGTCATTGTAACCATTGAAATCATATTCTTGTCTGTCAGCTCAGGTACTATAAATTCAAGGAGTTTGAATTTTGATTTTGAGTATCTTACAGTATACGTGATCTATGTAATGTATATCAACAAAATGTAAACTTGCCAGTATGTGAAACCACACGTCACAAATACAGTAGTGGTCTCTGTCTTGACCACAGATCTGATGGCAAGAGTCACTTTACAATGCCAGTGTAGCCTTCATATGATGTAGTTGTGATCGTTTGTAGTCCGGTGTGTAATAATTCGTGTACATTTCATACACATAGAAGGTTCACAAACATTAAAATGTATAATGATGTACTGTTTATATTCTTCTTTATTGTATTAGCTTGCTCAGTTGCTTTGATTTAAAGTTCATTTTAGCGAAAAACTGTCAAAACCTTCTACCAAACAAAAATGAGGTAGACTTCCTCTATTCAAGCTTTTACTGTAAGTCACACTTATATTTTTGTCGTATAAAATCTGATGGCCCTGACTTTGTCCGGTTTTCTTCATATACATTGATGTCATAAATGTTAAGTCGGGTTTAAAAGAGTGGCTTTGTTTGTTTTGACGTGCTTTAGAACTAAAATGTACTTCCTTACTCATCGATTCGCTTTCGTACTTCTTGTTTCGCGAAAACAATACGAAAAAACGAGCACGAAAAAACTCGTTCCAAAATCAAACCTCTATAACAAGGCTGCGAATTGATGAATCAAACGATGTGATTATCTTTAATCCTTACATTAAAATGTTTGAAACGACACTGATATACAAAATGGTAACGTGCAATAATACGTTCGTGTGCGAACATGCATATGCCGAAATATTAGCAATTAAAACAAAGCTTATAAAAGGTGCAAATTTGTAAATGATAGATCACGACTTATTTGTTTATATCGCATTGCATGTGACTGCACTTCCTAATTAGTGCTCTCAGTGGCTGATGCTGATAGTATCATGTCTCTAAGAGTGCAATGACTGTCATTTCCCAGCAATCAGATAAAAGCACAGAGATTGTGTGAAACACACACACACAGACACACACACACACACACATCATGACTGTGAAACGTTATCATAACAGACGCTGATGTTTCTGATGTTTTTTCGCGCCGTTTCTCTATCAAAACAATTTCCAAGTAATTTCAGCCACTGACGGCTTGCGCCACTCACTGCGAGGAGGTGTTGCTGGAGCCGTTCTGCTGTGTCCAGTGCGTGACGCAGAACGATGCCTTCTTCCTCACTTTGCGAAGGTCTTCGCGAAACGACATCGCCTGGACCTCAAAGCCGAGCCCTACGGCAGGAGTCTCTATCTGCAGCAGATGACGGCAGCGAAATGTTAAGTTCAAAAGCCACTCTGATGTGAAATCCCCTCTCGACAGATCAGAGATAACAAAGTTGATGATTCAACACAAAAGTGTCAGAAATGTAAATCTACGTATCTTCCCTTAAAAAAAAAGTGCGTAAAAGGGATAAAATTAACTTTAAATTGAAAAAGTTATGCGATTTTTCTGGTGTTTTAGTTTGAGAAATAGGTGCTGTGTTTCATCTAACAGAGAATCGAGAACTGAGCTGCAAATTCTAAAGAACGCAAGGGGAAGCCACAGCCTTGTCTGGTAACCACAATTATCGTGCTTTTTGCACTGCGCTGCAAAGGCAGCTCTAACGGACCTCGCAAACACGCCGCACAGAAAAAGCAACCCAATGTAGCCAAACTTCTATTTGCGCTGACACATAACCTGTAGGGAGCTCTGTGAGAGCTGAGAAAGTAAGGGAAGGCCCCTGTTACCTTTTGGTTTCTTTTCGAATCATGGCGCAAGGATGATCTTCTCCCTTCTGAACTCCTTCGCTGATTCTCTGGATGCGTAAGGGCATCTGTTCACAAGTCCTGGGGCCCTACTTTCCCATGAGGCTGAGCTGTCGATCTGTTGGCCGTCTCACACTGTGTTTATGCTCACAACAGAGACGTTGAGGCCAACCTCTCTCTTTCTCTCTCTCTCTTTCGCTCTCTCTCGCTCTCTCTGCCTGAGAGGATCTTCTCTGTCCTGCTCAGCAACACCCAGAACAACAAACCTGTACACTACCAGCTGCAAGATCTCTCTCTCTCTCTCTCTCTCTACCACACCTCTACCTAATTGAGTAAACAGTAGAGCGAAAACAAACCAGCCGACCACAAGAAAAAAAAAAAAGAAGAAGAAAAACTCCCACTCGAGTGACGACAAGTTCAGAGTGGTGAAATAAAGTGTGTCAAGAAGGGAATCTTCCGTAATGAGCAGCAAGCCAAAACTGGTCAATACACACAAGTTATTATTTCATACACGGGCACTGGCTCTAAGAGATAAGGAAACTGTCATGTGCGAGAGTATGTGTGTGTGAGATTGTGCGTTTGCATTTGTATGTGTGTATGTGTGTGTGTATGTGTGAAAGAGGGAGGGCAGGACTGCATCAGACAAAGCCAGTGGGTGACTTGAGGGCTCTTGTGAAACACGGCAGAGTGAGCAATGTGAATTAAACATCATTGAAAAAGACAATTAGAAGGGGGTAGTGAAGGGGAGAGTGTGGGAAAACAAGAGAAAGCAATCAGATCTCATGTGATGAGTGCTGGCATATCTGCCACATACAGATTGATGTGTTACTGTACGTGAATGAATCATGTGCAGAATTTTAGCCCTGAGGGTAGAGGTAGACCAGACTAACATCAACTTGTTTGGAAACCACTGCTTGCCTCTGCTTGTTTAGGATTTCTCCTGAATTTCACATTTCACAGGCTACACTTCGCTCCCTTTCACTCCACCTTACCTCTTTTTAAGCCTCTTTATCTATCAGTTCTACTCTAACACTGAGCCAGTGTGTCTCGGCCATGTGCAGCTGTATGATGGACTGAAAGACAGCCTTGTTCTGAGCCGAGGCCACAGGAGCTGATAGGAAAGCATGGTGTGTCCGTGCACGTGAATGCTGTGGGAACCTGAGTGTCTGTGTGTCTGTATGCGTGTGTGTATGCGTGTGTGTGTGGGGGTGTTTGCACACAGGTGGGACACCCAGCCGGATTGGTGCATGGACGCTCCGCATGTCAATTCTGTATAAATGCCCCTTTTCTTTTCACACGAGTGACAGCTTCGTCCCAGTTACTCAGATATAATGTGATTTTTTTTAAGTAGATAAACAAAAATAACTTTTCATTTTTAATTAAAAATTTCCATAAAAAATAATGATAGCCAAACTGTCATTCAATAAACTTTAATAAGATCATATTCTCATCATAAATCAGGTCACATTTTGAAAATTAATTACAAAACATTTTTCTCTCATTCTCACTCACCCTGATTATTCAGTACAGTACAGGGTCATGGGGGCCTGCAGCCTATCCCAGGGGACTTGGGGCACTAGACGGGGTGTAAACTGGATGGTGTCCAGGTTATCCATCATAGGGCACAGGCATGCACATGTCACACACTACAGGCATATTAAAAATGCCAATTAGCCTAATCTGCATGTATTCGGATTTTGGGAGGAAACCGGAGAACCCGGAGAAAACCTACCAAGCACAGGGAGAACAAACAAACTCCACAACCACAAACAGACCCAAAGGTAGGGGTCGAACGCACAACCGTGGATGTGCAAGGCCACTGTAATGACCAATACCACCTAGTGACAATTCATACGGCTTAATTGCTAGAAAAAAAAAAAAGGTACATTTCAACATCTTAGTCGTATAAAAATAAACAACTAAACATTTCTCTTTTCTCTTCATTAAATTTTTTTTTTTAAAAATTATGATTTTACGCCAAGCATTTTTTTTTACATCACTTTCTTACTGCACTTAAATCTAATGAGGTTTTTCTTCTACCAAATACCTGTAATGATATTTTGAAGTAAAAATTTCTACCAAATATGAAGACATTCAGGTTTCAAAGATTAAGCTTTAAATAATAGATGGATTAATTTAAAGTTCTTTAAGTTCCTTATTCATATGGACCGAACATGGTTTATATATCTTAAAGCTTATGCTTTAACATTGTTCAAAACTATTAATTAATTACCACAAGCTAAACATTCCTTAATATTTGTAGTATCTGAATGGAACATTAACTATTACCCCAGGCCTGTATTATTTACATAATTAATAAAAAGAGATCCATATACCAGTATGCACTGAAGAAGCAAGGCTCAAAATACTGTTCTAGCTTACTTCATGTTGGTTTGTGTGCTGTTAAAGGTGTCTGATTATACATTCAAATCATCCCGCATGTGCACTAACCTGTTGCTCTGGTTACATACTTGTACAGTTTTCAGGTCCTCTTTTCTATGTAACTTTACAGTAACTTCAGTATGAAATTCACTTCCCATCTTGTTGCATAACGGATAAAGGAGTGGTCCTTGCGTGCCTATAATGAGTACAATCATTCACTGACTCAGTCTCTGCCAGAACCGATACACTTATGGATTTTTTCACATTGACTAGACTGTAAGATAAGCATTCATGAAAAATGTTTATAAATGCAAGTACCTTGTATTTATTACATTACGCAATGTGAATAATTGAGTTAAAAAACACACAGATCTGTGCCAGCAACACAGCATAAGTCAATGAAGATTTTAGAGAAGCCTTGCTGGTGTGGGTTTTTGTATATGTCAGGTAGTAAGTTATTGTGAAATTTTTTACCACTACCGAAATATGGCAATGACATTGCAAAAATACTGTATAGAACTCTCAAAATGAGCATATTAAATAAACTTCCCCCGAATGCCCCTTTAAAAAAATGCAAAATCAAAGCCAATCAGAAAACAGGAACCAGAAATATTAACCATAATATTAAACCATAATAAGGAACCATAAATGTTTTCAGGCTTTTCTGATGAATAAAATAATGGGGAAATACATTATACTGTATATGTAAGAGCATTAATCCAAGATGACATCCTAGGAAAGCTAGGATACCCATTACTTTTAACAGGCTACAGATCACTAGGTTAGCTTTAGCAGTTAGCCCCTAAACAGCAGGTAACCACTAACAGCAAACCTTGTCATTATATGAGCTAAGAAATACTATTTTTTTTTGCAGTTTGCCTCTCAGTTTGTATTGAATCAAGTTAGAGTCTCTTGGTAAATGAGGACACAAAGAGGGTAAATCTGATTTGCTTGTTTAAGCAATACAAAATGTAAAACAGATAAACAGCAAAGACTGTTTTTTTGTGTGAACACACAGACTGGAGACCCAGCTGAATGTCTACAAATGAGTGAATTTGGAATAGTAGTTTGCCTTTAACCCTTAAAACTAAAAAGGCACGGATCTGTACTGGCAAGTTAGCGTTGGTCAATGACCAATAAATAAAAAAATAAATAAATACATTAAGTTTTAATTTCAGTTACCATCTCTGTTCTGATTAGTAAAGTTATTACAAAGAAATCAACTTTATAAAATAAAGATTACCAACAAAATAATGAAAACTGCATGTTTAAAGAAGTATGGACAAAGACTGGGTTTATTCTCCATGTCAAGTTCTAAACCTAACCAACTGTCTTATAAGTTGTCCTATAAGTTATAAAAAAAAGTTTATAAGTTTGCATTCTTGATATTTTGAATCTTCAAATTAGTCATATTTAGTTTGACCTATCCTTTAGATCAATAAATTATCATCATATGGTTTCAATTGTATAAGTAAGTGAGTGTGTTAAATATAGATACCAGGTACTGTACCAACAATGGTAATGATATATGCCTGGACAGATAATAAATAATAATCAAGCCAGGGAGATCAGAAGACTTGAAATCAAAACAATCCCAAAGCTGGAGCAAGACTTTTACAAAGTAACACTGAAAGTCCAGGTTAATTGAAATGAATAGTTTGACTGGAAACCGCTGAGTGTGATTAGTAAACATGTCACTGTGTGAATTTCATGTTATGGTCTGAGGATCATTATGGTGATAATCAGACATCAGACTTGGTCCATAAGCAGGATCAGACACACTGTAACTGCAGCAGCTAGAACATTTAAAAATCTTTCTTTCCCATCCATAAGTCATGGACTCAAAAGGATGATAGTCATCTATCCAAACAGATAAAACACTCACGCTAAGTAAACAGTAGGTTGTACTGTTGTAGGCATTAGCCTTGTAACACTAGCAAGCTCTCATTAGACAAACATTCAGATGACTTCAGAAAGTGTGACTACACCTGGCTTTATTTATTGATTCATTTAGTAATCATTTGCTTTACAACTGACTTCACTCTGAATCCTTACGGAAATCAATTGTCCATAACTAGGTTGCATTTCTATACAATGATGTCATCTAAATGGCAAATTAGGCCCAGTATCGGTCACTCATCCTTTTGCACTTCCTGACAGTGCAGTAAAACTCACTGTTCCACAATTTCTAAATACAGGAAATGGCTAGAAATCTTTATAGTAGAGGAAAACATGCGATGTAAAAATGTACTACATGTGACCAATATGAAAAAAATCCAACAACAACAAAAATCATATCAGGTATACAAAAACTAATAGTATCCTTAATTTTCTTAGAATGGCTTTGTAGCTAGATTGAACTTATATTATCTTATAGTTAATGATATTAGAATGATACGGTTCCTATTGTGAATTTGTACGGTATGTGTGCTCCTCAAAGCGTACCATACCAAACTATTAAATTTTTTTCTTGCATATTTAAATTCATGCTCATCATCCATTAAATTATTACCACCTGCTTAATGGTCCCCTTAAACCATTAAAACAGCTTCCCATGGAGGCCTGGACTCCACAAGACCTCTGAAGGTGTGCTGTGGTATCTGGCACTAAGACGTTAAGTTGCAAGGTAGGGTAACCATGGATTGGATTTGTTTATCCAGGACATTCCACAGATGCTTGATCGAACTGAGATCTGGAGAAACTGAAGGTCAAGTCAACACTTGGAATTTTTTTGACATTCCTCAAAGCATTCCTGAAGATATGTGGCAGGGTATGTTATCCTGCTAAAAGAGGCTACTGCGAATAGAGAATACGATTTTGATGAACAGATGCTTTTGGTCTGCTTACTGGACACCCAAACCCCCCTCCCCCAGTATTATCTATCTATCTATCTATCTATCTATCTATCTATCTATCTATCTATCTATCTATCTGTCTGTCTGTCTGTCTGTCTGTCTGTCGTCCACCTCCACATCTGATTTCAAACACCAGCTACACGTTTCATCATTTTACAGAGAGAAGGCAAATCATGCAATTATAACAGTCAGCAGGTGGCAATATTACTGGTTTAAATGCTACACACCACTGTGGTTATTTAACGCAATGCCATGCACAAATGTAGTGAAGTAGAAAGTACAGATATTTGTTGTACAATGTAGTGGCGGAAAAAATAAAAGAATATCCACCTATAAAACTGCTCAAGTTATGTACATATACATGAAAATTGTACTTAAGTACAGTAATGAAGTCTTCTTTACACAGTGTACCTACCTAATGTCATTTCTTCCACCCAGCCATCCACATGATGTAAAAAAAAAAAAAAAACATAATGCACCAGCCATTTCTGATGATTACTGTTAGTGCCCAGTATAGGTGCTTTCAGTGATGAATAAGAGTCAGCATAGGCACCCTGTGGTTATGCAGACTCATATACAAAAATCTACTTTGCACTTTGTGTTTTTATCCTGGCCAGCACTCTATGTGACAATAGAAAAAAAATGCTCTCATATGCATTACTGGAACTTGGGTACCTATGACCTTATGCCTGCTTCGTTGGTTGTCCTTTTGGCAGGCACTATCCACTACATACTGAGAACAGCCCACAAAACCTGCCATTTGACCCAGTCATCATCAAAATTAGCTCCTTAACAAGCTATCCTCTTAACCCACATATAATCACACCCATATTGCACATCCAATTGATTTTATCTGTCATGCTTTAACAATAGACATTGTTGTAAAGTAGAACTACAGAGGCAGTGGCTTCATAAGAAAATTGATGTAGAGTAGATAGTTCATCTTGATAACACTGCACAATGAAGTGTGCGTGTCACATGGTGTCATTGTCTGAATATGATCATATTGATCATTTTATGATTGGCAAATATAATTTTGGAGTTAATTGGATTTTATATAAAATAAAATAAAAATTTTTTTTTCATCATATGAATAAGAATGATGATTTTCTTTTTTTCATGATGATGATGCTGAAATAATAAAGTAATCAAATACCTCGAACATTTCTGGTGCATTAACTGTCCATCTTAATCTAAAACAAACTCGAAATGCGATAATCTTACCATCAACTTAGTTCTTGTTCTGTCCATATTTATCAGATCTGTATAAATGTATCTACAGTAGGTAGTTGGATTATCTTAATTAGCTAGCTAGTCCTAGTGTAATGTCATCTTGTAGTTTGATTTATAGATGTGTGGAAGCCGCGAAGGTGCTATATACACAATTATATTAAATAAACACAATTATATTGCAATGTTTAATTTGTTAGACTCTGTAGAAGATTTAGGGGCATGTGAGAGGATTATTTCATGCAATTCCAAGTAGTCTGTTCCAGGATGATTGGGTGCAATGCAAAATTCCTACTTACTTTCACTACTTGGAATTATAGAGTAGTTGCTGAAGATGATGAATATAAAAAGGAAAAATACATGTTAAACAGAAGTTGTATTATAGCATGTAGTATAGTACTGTAGGTCAAAAAACAGGGCAGGGGCTAGGGAGGTGGTTAGCACCTCATGGTGTGAGAATAGTGGTAGCTCTCCACCCTGGTGTGTAAATACACAAACACAAACAGTAAAAAAAAAACAAAAAAAACATGGTGGTCGTGACAGCCTTAACAGACTTGTTCATCTTATTTTCGCTCAAATATATTTGACACTGAAAGAATGAAAGACAGTTAATAACTATTCAAGCAATTATGCCCTGGTTCTTTAATTTGTTTATGACAAAGTGTGCTCTGTTTTTGCTCCGTTAGCCGTTAATGATTTAAAGTCATTCAATGTTACAATGTGACCACTAGGTGGCAGCAGTGGACGCAGGAGATGCCACCTTCAGACGCTGTTGTAAGGCATACTGTATGCAGGTACATATGAAGTGAAAAAAAGAAAATCAATCTAAATAAAAAAGATGGAAGAAAAGCCCAGATTAGACAACAAGGCCAGAATGGTTAGTGTTATGAGAAAGATAAAGAATATATATAAAGAATATATAAAGAATTATATAAATTATATAAAGAATAATGAGTTTAAAAACTTTGTTAATTTTTTGTAAATCTTTTTAAATATGTAAAATGTTTAAAATTCAATAAAAAAAAAATCAAACTTACAAGCAACACGCTCTGTCACTCATTCTCTATACCACTTGTCTTGTACTGGGTCACAGCTGGCCTGGAGCCTATCCCAGGGGACTCGGGCCCTTGGTGGGGTACACTTTAGAAACATCTATTGCAATTGATATAGTAATTGAAATAATCATTCTTTACAAACATGCTAGGCATGATGCGTTTCAGAATGCACAACACGTTTGACCTTAAGGTGGACCTTAAGGCTACAACAGCAGACAATCACTTCAGGCTCCACTTCTGACTATCAAGAATATAAAAGTGATGCTGCAGTGGGCATAGGCTCACCAAACTGAATGGTTAACCACTGAAAAAAATCTTATCCAGGTATAAGAAATTTTGATTTCCACTGAGGCACAGGGTCAAGTGGTGGGGTCAAAATTAGCCAGGAACAGTATGAATCCATGGAGCCAACTTACCTTGTGTCAACACATCTAGCTAGTGGTAATGGCTTGCAGATTGTTTTTCTTATCATATTTTGGGCCTTTTACTATCAATTAGTCATTGCTTGAATGCTTTGTCCTATTTGAGTATTGTTGGTGACCAAGTGCATCCCTCAATTGAAACAATTTACCTTCTATCTTCTAACAGATACTTCTCGCATGATAATGCACTATGTAACAAAAGTCCTCTTCAAACGGATTCATGAACATGACCGTGAGCTCAACGTTCTTATAAGGTTCTGATCTGAATCCAACAGTGCACCGTTCGGATGTGATAAAACAGAAGATTCACTCCATGAATCCCAAAAGAATGTTTCCAACATCTTGTGGAATCTATGCCATGAGTCCCTGGCCAGTATTAGTGGAGTGTTCCCCTATTAAAGTGTTCAGGTGTGTGTGTGTGTGTGTGTGTGTGGTAATCGGGGGGAGAAAGGGGAAGATAAATTGCTTTTTTCGGCTGAACTTTTCCATTTAAGAATACCAAAGCTTCCATTAACGCCGCTTCACTCGTTGACATTCACATATGGATGGATGGCATTGTCTGATTAAACATCTTACTCAATTTATACAGCTGACACCATCATGACCCTCTTATCCATTGGGATTTTACTCAGAAATCCCATGAGGCCTATGACAGGAAGACAGGTGACTATGGCTTAAACCTCCTGGATTGATGGACATACCCAGTCTCCGTAATCTGTTTTTACTCTGAGAGGAAATCACTGATGCATAAATATTTAAGGGTAACATTCAGATGCTCAAGAGTATTAACAATGCATTTTTAAAGTTAGTATATTTTCCAATATATACAGTAAAAGTGTGAGGTAAAAATTATCCATACGCCAGCTACTGTATATTAAAACTTCCGTTGGCCGCACTGTCTTATCAGCATTTTCCGTTCCAGGCTAGCGCCTCCCCAGGCAATGCTGTGCAGTTGTGAACGTGTTACATCAGTTCAATTTGTATCTGTGGTGCGAGCAAAAATGGATTCCCCACTTGTGATTTGCACGAAAGAAAAGCAGCCTGCAGTGATTCATGCCGAAACAACACACAGAGGAGCATAAACAGAAGCGTTTGGTTATCTGCAAACAAACTTTGCACCAATTCTTTAAGGAAGGCGAAAGTTTCTTGAAGAGAATCATTACTGGTGACAAGAGCTGGATTCATCATTACGAGTCGCAGAGTGCCAACCAAGGAAAAATTCAAAATTTTACCATTGGACAGTTTTCTGAGATTTTTTAAGGTTGTATTGGAACATTATCAGGAAAAAGATTCAACAATCAACAATGCTAATTATAGTGAGATGCGTATTAAGGAGTTGAAGCCTAAACTTCAGTTTAAACACAGAGGACTGCAATCCAAGGGCGTTAATTGTGATCATGCATGATGATGTACATCAACACATTAACATAAGTTAAAGCATACTCCCTATAGTCCTGATTTTGCTTCATTGGACTTTCACCTGTTTGGTCCCCTGAAAGCAGCCCTATGCGGACGAAGATTCACTTTTGTGAATCTTCGTCTGTTTTGTGACTGCAGTGCATTTGTGGCTTGCAGCTCAGCCTTAAATATTTTTTATTAAGGGAATATGAAAACTTGCTGACAGATGGACAAAGCATGTGGGAATTTTTGACTTGACCCTCCAACCAGGATGGGCCACCAGGATGAGACAGACAGTTGAGGAGGGCAAAGGGGTGTGGATGAGGAGTAACATGTGTACAACAGGAGTAACATGGTCAACAGAGGAAGAGAGAGAACAGTTAAGTAAGCTGACAGTAACAGGTCAACATCTAAGTGAAAGCAGGGACTCCGGAAGTCCTGTGCCAGGAGAGGGCCGTTCCTACAACATTTTCTAAAGTATTAAGGAGAATAGTTTGAGCATCGGTGTCAAAAGTTGCAAAGATCTAGTAACACAAGCAAGGAGACACGACCCCTATTAGAGGCTAGTAGGAGGTCATTTAGCATTTTAATCAGCGCTGTCTCTGTGCTATGATGTGTGCAAAGATATGTGCAAAGCTGCTGTGCTAACCTTTTATTGGATCTTGGAAATAAACATATACAGTAGGTACAGCTTCTAATACACAAGTTGATGATTTTGTTGATGAGATTAGTGAGATTAGTTCAGACTGATTTTTTGCCTGATATCATCACTGGTGACTTTGTGGGTTATTAAAAAGTCTATATGGTATAATATTCGACCATATAGACTTTTTAATAACTCACAAACTACCCACTTTTCTTGATCACATATACTTTATGCAATATGTAAAATGATACATAAACACACATTTAATTGAAATCAATTAAAATTATGCAATTTGTATTGCATTAAATTTAATTATTACGACACATCACAGCCTCATGCTCATTACTGAGCCATGTAGACATAGCTACACATTCTTCCTGCAAATATTTGCACTGTGCACAGTTTCTGCTCCAAGTGAATGATTTATTTACTCTCCTCTCTTTCATCTTACTCCTGCAATCTCCTCTGTTTTTTTTTTCTTTTCTCAATGTGCTTTTTATAGGCCAGCTACAGAGGGAAAGCAAGGCTTTGTTTTGGCTTCAGGGAAGTTACTGCTTCCATAATGAAGAAGGGGTTGTGGTGTTGCTGCAGTAATAAGTGTCATGTATGCACTCAGTCTGTGTGTGTGTGTGTGTGTGTGTGTGTGTGTGTGTGTGTGTGCAATGTTTACAGTTTTAGATACAAATTGAACATTAATTTCAGCCAAGAATTGTTCTGCATTATAAGGATTTTTGTATGCTAGTCTCCTCCATGTCAATTGTAGTTCAGTGTTTAACACCATTTTGCAAACAAGCTCCAAACTAAGCTTTGTGAGCTTGGATTAAGCACTGTACTGTGCAACTGGACTATGGACTTTTTAACAAATCGCATCTCAGTGTGTGCGAGTAGACAAACACAAACCATGCACAGTGCATATTAACACCGGGGTGCCCCAGGGATGTGTACTAAGTCCTTTACTTTATACACTATACACACATGACTGTTGCACCTCCCTTCCTTCTTACTACATCATGAAGTTTGCAGATAACATCACAGTGTCAGGCCTCATCAATAACAATGATGAGTCCTTATACAGAAGGGAGATGGAACATCTGGCAGCTAGGTGTGATTCCCACAACCTGGTCCCCAATATCAAAAAGACCAGGGAGATGATTGCGGATTTCCACAGGAATACAAGAAGCACTTACTTACCACTTATTATCAGAAAGGGAGGAGTCACCAGCTTTGGACATAACATGGGGTAATAATATTACCTCTGCCATAAAAAAGATTTGGTAAACTTTTACTGTTGTGATATAGAGACTTAGCTGACATATGGACTATTAATATGGTTTTCCAGCAGGCACTGCAGCGGGTGATGAAAGCAGTGGGGAAAATCACCGGGACTAGTCTCCCAGAGATTAGGACCATTTACACCACATGCTGCCTTCTACAAGTGCACAGGATCCTGCGTGATCAGCATCACCCTGCACATCACCATGTTCCAACTATTGTCCTCAGGGAAAGGTTATAGGTCTATACGTGCCAGAAACACCAGGCTGTCCCGCAGCCCTTTTCCTATGGCTGTGAGGCTGTTGAACAAACAGTTACTGTACCCCCACCTGTTCTTACATATCACACATCACTATTACAATAACTGTGAACTGGACTTTGCATTGCTGCAGCACACACAATAGACACATTTTTTTGGTCTGTGCCCTCCCTCTTCCTTTATATCCTTTTTTCTACATAGCCGTTATGGTTACTGCACTGCTGCACTATGGTTTCACTTTTTAATGACAATAAGGTTAATTGAATTGAATAAAGTTAATTGAATAAGATATTTACAAGAGAGATGGTCCTTTGCACCTAACATATTAATGATAAGACAATTGAAATCATAACACAAATTTGTAATGTATTTAATTTATGGACTCATTTGAAAACCACTGTCTGCTTGTAAAAAACTGATTCCCTCTAGAGCAGTGTGTCAGAGCAGTGTGTCAGTTGGACCCAGGAGGGGCCATGTGGGTGCAGGCTTTCAGTCCAACCTGGGAAAAGCTATACTTGATATTCTATTGAAAGACAAACAACTAATTACACAGGCTTGGCTTCTGCTTGGTTGGAATGAAAGCCTGAGATGAACTAAATAAATTGTGAGCTAGATGATGTACAGTGATGAATAAGGAAATTAATGTAATCACAAATTAACCTATTACACAATCATGAAATGATCACATGTGCAGCCACATGTGCAGCCCCAACCACAGACTGTGGCAGAAAAATCCAAGTAGTGTAGAAAGAAATGTATTCATCTTAAAATAAGCTGGCTGTTACCTTACTTTTACTATATTTTACTATATAGTGTAATTTAAACATGTTCTTTTTAATATATGAAAAAGTATTTTTAAAGTACACTCTTATATAACATCTTATATAACATAATGTGTTGGCCAATTCTGAAAAGGATTCCTCATTCTCCAAGAACCACTCTTTCATAATTTGAGTCCTGGAATATGCCTGTCCCATCAGGAAAGAAAAACTCTATTGATGTGATGTGATAACCTGGTCATTCTGTTTGTCCAGGTAGGCAACTGACTTCATTTTATTTCCAAATAACATTGCTGAGCCTAGACCTGACTAAACGGAGCAATTCCAAATGATAACACTACCTCCAGAGGCTTGTACAGTGGGCATTATGCAGGATCACTCTGGAAGAGGGTTTAATCTTGACTCATTAGGGGACATAATTTTTGTCTATTGCTCCAAAGTCCAATCTTTATGTTCTCTAGCAAACGTAAGCCTTTTAAAAAAAATAATTTCACTAATAAGTGGTTTCTTTATGGCCACACAACAGTTTCATCCCAATCCTGTGAGTTCTTGTTACATTGTGTTTGTGGAAATGGTCTTATGTTCACTACTTAACATAGCTATGATTTTTACTGTTGACTTTTTTTATTTTATTTTTGATGCAGCTGTATTAAGCATTTAAGTCATCTCTGATCATGGTCATTTATAATTTTTCCCAACCATATTTCATCCAAGAAGTTGACAGTTCAGCATCATGTTTGATTTGTTTGAGGCAGAACAGTAATTTGACCCTTCCAAAACGTAATGTGTATTTTGGCCAGGTAGTGTGCAATTCAGCTATGTCATCCTGGAGAGGTTAACAATTCTACCTCTCTTCTTTTAATGTCTAATGAAGTTTGTAGAGAAATCTTATTCCACTTTTTCTTGCATGACATTTCATGTCCATGTGAACTGTCCTTTTCAGTGCAGACTATACATTAGAAACAGGGTTCAAATCTGGAGTCATTGAAAAACAGATATGTGCATGAACTTACCAGGTTTTGGGCTGGTACTTTACAAAATTCATGAAGTCATAAATTTTCACCTTCAAAAACTTCAGGAAGACCAGCCATAAAACATGTCAATAGAATGAAGGATCCCAGTGGTTTTCTCCCTTTGGTATCAAACATCATGGTGTGTATGGCCAAACATTTGTTGACAGTAGTTGTATTGACACTTGAAGTGACTTTCAGAAGCTGCATTTTTGAGAAATTTTCGTACAATTTCCAAAGAGCTTGTTTTTATGAAAGTTGATTGCATGATTGACCTTAAATCTTAAATCTAGATTTGAACACAATGCGGAATCCCAAATCCCTCTCAAACCCCTGTTCAAGGGCATTACTTTTTGTGTGGATTAAAGAAGTACACTAGAGTTCATAGCACACTAGATTTCTGGTTTACATTATTTGGGATTTAACCAAGTAACAGTTAGTTAGCTATGAATTTGAAAACTTGAAATATAAGTATTACTTAACATTACCAGCACATAATTTTTTGAAGCATAATCCACAGCAAATTCAAAACATATCTTCTTGCAAATTAATATCATTATTAAGTTCTCTATCCATTTTCACACTTGTTTCTCTTTTGAGTAAGTTACAAAGTTCACAGAATACTGCATATGAAATAATAATAATAATCAGCAGTACAGAAGCTACCAGTTAGATTACTTGTATCTGAGTGACAAAGCAACAGCTAATGCAGTAGGTAATCAGATAATCATCAGGTAATTTATTTTGTTTTGTTTGTCTGTTTTGGCCCCAAAATACACCTTAAACATAATTATTAATGAAAATACTTGTCAGTTAACTGTGCTTCTGCCATCCATTGTTGAGATCACCAACCATCAGCTGAAAAATCGTATTTCTTCCCATAGTATTGGACATTTTAGGTGAGTGGTTTTAACATAGTTAAAAGCAACAACAGAGTTAAGAATGCACATTCCTTTAATTTTATTCAAAAATATTTCACAATAATTTTCTATAATTTTTCAGTAATTTTTGCAAAATCCTTTTTTGCTTTAAATAAAATGGAGGGATAAACTGGTAAGCTACTGTACATTGTGTGTCAACTAAGAATGATTGATTGTACTTTAAATTGGTATAGAAATCTAGTAACTGCTAAAGTGGCAATTTAATGTAGATTAGAGTTTTTATGTGTGTGTGTGTGCTAGAGTTGTAGAAGGGGGTGATGCAGTAGTCCATGAGGAGAGCAGATGGCACTGTGTTCGCTGCGGGCTCTCCTGCTCCGCTCAGTACCCTCTTGTTTTTCTCCACCACACCACTCATTTCTGTCCCTCCGTACTCACACCTTTCTGAGAGAGAGAGGGAAATTACAAATGGTCTGCTCTCATTCTTTCAGTCATCATTATGTGTTGTGTAATGTTTTGTTTGTGAGCTTAAGGTAGTGCATTTGTCTAGCCAGAAAAAAATAAATCACGTAATCTTGACTTAGAAGTCTGAGTGGAGGAAAACAAGACTGAATGATTCCTTAACAGCAATTATGTAACAACATGTTCTCAAGACTTGTGCAAGCTGAGGCGATTTGATGAAGCATGCCATTGTCTCAATTATAATCCCAAACATAAAATGAATTCCTGTAAATATTTTTAACTCTTTGTAATTTTATTCCTTTCCATTTTGCCTTTATAATACTGTGCACACCTTACCATCTTTTAAAGAGTTTGATAAGGCTATAGAAAAGCCATGTGAAACAGAACATCCAAAATATTTTTTTTTTTTCTGCCCATTGAATAATGCAAAGCATGTACAGTACACTGCTACAGATCCTGCTCAGGCATCGGAATAACCGTATGCTGTAAAAACCCCACAAAGCTAGGTTTACCTCTTAGCATGTGTTTCATACAGGAATCTCAATATCATGTTTGATCAACTTTGTTAGTTGAGAAAAGCTCATAAAATATAAAGTATACATTGAAATCTATTCCTCTCATATTGTAGAAGGAACCGAAGGATACCGTCTTCTTTGCATATTTCGGGAAAATGTCACTCCTTTCACCAGATATGCCTAGATAAGTAAGACATCTAGCAGCTGCCTCTTGAGCAGATGCCTCCATTATCTGCAGTGCTTTGTGCTGAAATGGTTGTCGTTAAAGAAGGCAAACATTTAACTGTCACTAAAATGTTAAATCAATTGAATAAGACATATATTAAAAGATCATGCCATGAGAAATATACAAGGATGCCATATGCTGCAGACCATGCCATAGTCAAATACATACTGTATTTACAACATAACTTTGTAGGTAAAGTTTTAAAAGGTAATGACGATAGTTTGAACTTTGAATCTTTTGAAATGAATGGTAAAAATGGTGGACAATGCATAAATGATAATTGTGAATTGTAACAGCACTTCATTTTTTGGCAAATGAAATAGTCCATTAATTCAGTTTTGCTGTCCTCACAGAATGTGAACACAAAATCAAATCTTCCCAGTTTGATTTTCTTGTTCTACTCCAGTCATCAAATAGTTGTGTAGATGTAGACAAAGATGACCACCAGCAGGTTGAGAATGGTGCCCACTATTCCCAGGATAGCCAAGATCCTCTCCTCTCTGTCGTTGTCCTGCTCCTCCTCGATGGCCTGGGACGCGTGAGCAAGGCCATGGGGGAGCATGTTTATCATCAGTGATTTCCACCTCCAGGGGGCACCACACCTGCTGGAAACAAACAGGAAAGAGATTGGAGTGGTTTGGTTTGGTCTATAAGCAAGATTTTTGCAGGAAAGGACCCATTTCATTGTAAAAAAAATATCCTATTGGTTGATGATATATTTAATTAGCTTAATTAAACTTTGAAATATTAGGTTTCATAAATATTTAAGGATAGAAATATCTCAGAAAAGTCATACGTATAAGTTGTCAGGTAAGTTATTTATGATTCATATCTGAAATGTACAGAAATGGTGAAATCTGGGGCGAAATGGAATTTAAAAAACAATTTTAAATTCCAAAAAGTCCTTAAAAAAACGTTTCCCAAATGTTGAGCTTGGTACGTTGAAGGCAATTAGCAAAAATGTGTATTTGAAATCAGAACCTCCTTGGAACTTATTAGTATGCTTGATGTCTTACCAGTAGTTACGCCTACCGTGTGGTCAAATCAGTCATGGCAACCCATGCTCGCTAACACTAACCCTTGCCTGGGGCAAGTGAACTTGAGAGAGATGAATGCCTTATACAGTTGGGCATCAATAAAAAATGAATGTGATGTCTTCATCCATTTTTCTGTTTTGAAAACAATTCAACATCTCTGCCTCCACTCGCCTTACATTGAGTCTGTCAGGATTTGAATCCCCAACCAAGAATAATGGTTGTACGTCAGAAACCAACAAATGACAAGGGCATCTAAATTTTTGTCCTCTGTGACTGAAAGATGGACAATCTGAGCATTTTTTTTTTTTTTATAGAAAATTGCTCGTATTACCACAAACAAAGGTGCTATTAATATGATAAAGATCAACATAATTCATAATTCATCATCAATAAATAACTAATTAGTTTTGTATAGGTGGAAAAGTGTTATCAGTGTTATTAGTGTTATTATAATAATATATTCCTGTTGTTAAATGGTTCACAGTGTCTGTAAGTCACATATGTAGTATGATTTTCTTTCTATGGTGAGGAGAGCTTTACAAGATGAAGCAGAAAGCTGCAATAAGGAAATATCATCATGCAATATCATCAGCCAACCTTGACCTTAGAGCTGGCAGAGCATCACCAGAACATATGTAGCACTCTTCTAATTGGTTTGGATCTGCAAAACTGGTAGCATGGATCATTAGTAAGTTTCATTTCATAGTCTTACAGGGTAGTATACTGTATACCCTGTGGATCAGCTTAAAAAGGATTAGCTGTTGATCAAGATTTAGTGATATAAAAAGCATCACACCAAACACTATTTCAGGCAAACTGAATATTCATACACAGTTCCCATTCCAATGCAGCCAAAGTATACAGTAGATATTTTTATGCAAAAATGTTTATATAGAAATTAAATTGCACATCTAATTATTGGAATAAATTGAATTAAAAGTCCCATATTTTACTATTTATTTAACAAAGTAACATTGTTCTGAGAGCTCTGAAATAACCCATTTTCTATGCCTCTGTTTCACTCTTCTGCCAAATGCACTGTTTCAGTGTCTGTATAAATTAGCTACTGCCAAGGTCTGCATCTTCTTATATGAGGTCACATTAGGGGGACATTCTGACTGGCAGCTTTTTTTTAAGCCTGGGCTAATTCAAGAAAGTACAAAAGGACCACTCCCTATGTTTTTGTTTACACACACATCTGAATGTCTAAAAATGACAAAAAAGTGACTTGTGGGGCCTCAGAGTGGTGCAGTGGTAAAGTGCTCCCCTTTCATCCGGAGATCGTGAGTTTGATTCCCGGGTGATGCTGTAACCTCTCGCAGCCGGAGGTCGAGCTCTCGAGCCTCTCAGTGGGGAGGGATGAGAGGTACTTAGTGTTCCCACATTAATCACGGCTCTACAGTCAATCAGGAGTGTCTGTGAGCTCACGCAAGCGGAAGGAGCAGATAGCGGTGTCCTCCAAGTGTGCTACGCTGCCTCCAATGGTGTGCGAGAGAGGAGTTTGAAAAGATGTGGTCAGCTGGCGTCACGTGGTTGAGAGGAAACATGAGATAGTCTTCGGCCCTCCCGACTGAGTGGTAGTAGTAGCCTTAATGTGGGAGCCCCTAGTGATGGGGAGGAATTGGAAATGACTAAATTAGGGAGAAAATCTGGGAAAATCCCCCCCAAAAAAGAAAAAAAGTGAATTGTGCATAACAGGACATGGCAGTTCTGGGAATATGAGAAATCAATCATCGGTATGAGGGCATTTATGTCAAACTGGGATTTGTGATGAAATTTCTCATTGATAAAGACATAAAACCATTGTAAAAATACAGAAGACTTCATGCACAGAATAGTGATGAGTTGACTGCAGTAAAATATTTGAATGGTGCAAATGTTTTAAAGAAGGCTGTACGTCTGTGAATGATCCTGGCTGAGGTGGCCCAGAGCCACTGCAGATGTTGTTGTGAATATTTAGCAAATAGAACTTTGAAAATCGATGGATGACTTGTCACCAGTTAGTGGAAGTGATGCATCTGTCTCTGGGAACAGTATACAGAATCATTCACGAACACCACTTATACATTACAGGAACTCTGCTGGGAGATAACATTCCCCATACAGTGCTGACCTCGCTTCAAGCTATTTCCACATGTTTGGGCCATTTAAGGTTCCTGCAAGGCCAGCATTTCAGACATGAAGCAGCTGTCCAATCATGGCTCTGGCATAGTGAGAAAACATTCTACCTTGATGGTATCAAAGTACTACTGAAACGCTTGGATAAGTGCATTAGTGTAGCTGGGGATTATATAGAGACATAGAGGGAGTTTTTACTCTGTACTGAACTGAACTGTGTTCTGTTATTCTGCACAATAAAAAGTCCTGGTGTGATTTGAACGCTACTCATAGAATGTTTAATTTAAAATTATCTAAAAGTTTTAGTGATGTTAAAGACTACTGATTAGCAACATTTAAACGAGAATAAGCACCCTCCCTCAGAAAATAACTGTCACAATGTTCACGTTCTCCTAGAACAGAATCTTCAGCCCATTTATTCAAGCTTCCCTGATTACTGATTAAGTTCACTATAATCCAGTTTTATTAACTCTTGTATATTTAATATTCACAAATGTATTGGTGCTTCAGAAATGTATTGATTTACCATATTTGCAATTTTAACTCACCTATGCCCACCAGGACCAAATGCTAGCCTGTCAGTTTCAATCCCATAAAAAGCCAATGCAACACAACTTACAACTCAACTCAAGTCAGTGCTGGTCAGAATACAAAGGCACCAGAACACCCACTGTACCACAACCTGCTAAGCACAGGGCCTAGCAGGCAAAGAGCCCAAGGCTACCACCAACCCAGTCTACAAACTCCCCAGAACATAAGGCAATAGATCACCCATGTCATGCACCAGACAAACAAGTCCAATCCACATGCCCAAGGGTCTTGCCCTGAGGGTCCAGGGATGCCCAGGTGGCATAAGAGGATTCTTGTTGTTTTATATGTTTTATTTTGTAATTCTATGGCTGCCTGATGTATTAACCTGGCAATGGTCATTAGCATAAACTACTTTGTGTTAAACAGAGGATAGGCAAATAAAAAAAAATCTCTTAATGAAAAATCTAAAGTTAACTAAGCTACTACATTTTAGTCTAGTTAATTGGGTGCGGGGCAATGGAAACATAAGTCTGGGCAGTGTGTTGGAGCTTTTACTTGCTTAGAGCGCTAGCTAATTATTTTTATTCCTCAGCACCTGCTTTTCTTAATTAATAGCTATAGTGCATTAGTGACCCATCATACTGTATCAAGGCAGGCATTTAGCCACACAGGCTCGTTTTGTGCTATGGCCAATAGAATGCGGTAGGTGAAATGTACAGTATGAAATCCTCAAATGTTCAAATCTGTTGAAGAAATTCAATCCTAAAAAGTTATTAAAGTACTTTAATGAACACTATTGACATTTGTGTTGCTCAATAATAATAGACATACACACATAATAATAATGTAACATGCATTTTTTTCTATAAATCTACACTGCTGGCAAATTTATTTGTAAGGGTAGCAGGGAAATCCATGAGACACAATGTATGTAGATGCCATTATGTAATAATGTCCTTTATTACATAATGGCATCTACATACAAATTTTCTAAAAATATGAGACCAATGTTTTTTTCCGAGTTCCTCCTCCTAAATAAAATCCACACTGGCCATATCGCAGGAACCAGACATGATAAAGTAATAGACTTGGTATCAAATTGGAGCTTATTGAAACAGAAATATGAAAGTATTCATTACCCAAAATTTTACCTAATACCTGATTTGATGTTATGGATTATATTAGTGTCATAGCTCTAGGTCAAAAAAAAAAAAGATGCAAATGCTTGACATCAGATTCCTGGCTAATATTTTATATCTAGTCTACAAGTAGAAAATTATTATAGATTCTCAAACTGCTGCTGTAATATTCTGAAAAGTGACATGAACTATAGATTTCTGTATAAACAAGATTATACGCCATGTTTGCTTTTTAATTTTAATAGGAATTTGTCTAAATCTTTGTAAGCATTTATCTAATGCTTTCACACTATTAAAATATGTGTGGTGGAAAAATACTGTCCTGTGCACGGATGCCTCCATCGCCATTAGTTGTTTCACCACATTTTACCTGTCCCCCTGAATCTCTTCCATAAGCTTCTTCTTTATTAGGAAACTACTCATGTGCGCAGAACAGCATCACAATCACCCTACTGGAACACAGCAGAAGTGAACAGTTGTTGTAGCATATGGACTGATGAGACCCAGTAACGTGCTCCTGTCATTGTCCCTGCTCTCTCTTTGGTTTAGCCATTCAGCAGTAAAACTTGATTAGTTCCAACCCAATTAGGGAGGGCTTGAGGAGCCAGTCAGAAAAATGCTCACACACATCCCAAATGACTCATACGGTTCGGAGGGAATTACAACGGCACTACGCTACAGCAAATGAGGTGTAGAGAGAATCAATGTAGAGGTAAAAAAAGACAAAAAAAAAAATGAATATACAAACATTTACACACACACATGAAAAAATAATGGGCAGGATGTCTTCTATGAGTAAGCCAGAATGGGTAAAGGGACATTTGGGATAAGGACAGAGGTGTCTGAATCACCCTGTAGCCTACAGCCAAGTGTCAGGCAGATAAACATCACATGAAAAAATGATTACCATCATCACAACACCCAACATCCTTTTTTGTGAAAGATTTCAAACATCTTACATTGTCAAAAATGTTTTAAACATCTTAAAAATTTTATTGTCTCTTAAATGTTTATCTGGCCAAGTTATCTTCTATAATTATTAACAGTACTGTGCAAAGGTCTTGCTCCGCCACTGGTTTCTTCACATTTTGCTTCCAAATGGCCAGACTTTCTTGTATTTTAAAGAAACCTTGAAGAATAGTTTTTCAGGCTCCCTAAAGGACTTTTTTGACTTTCAGTTTCAGTCCAGTCCCAGTACTCAACTAGTTTCAGAGAAATGTTTTTTTGTTTAAGCCACACAGTGACCTATGAATCATTCAAGTGAAAAAATACACCTAACTTAAAGCATGAACCAGTGATAAACAGGTGCAGATGATAACAGATCAGGCCAGTGATTAGTATACTGGTGATGCTGAATGCTGAGCGGTTGGAACAGATGAGAGGGGAAATGAGGTTTCTGCTGATAGCATTACATAAACAATCTCTTTTTAGAAGTTTGGCTGCAGTAGAACATTTGCTCCCAAATTAAACTCAATTTAATTAAATTAAAAGATTGTCTTGAGACTTTTGCACAGTACTTTTAAAGAGTAGATTAATTTAGGGAAATGTAACAATGTTACCTTTATTTCTATATATTGTCTTATTCCTTTGGCAGATTTGCATTCTTTCCATTCCATTTCTAAGCATGAATACTACTACGACTACGACTACTACTACTATTAATATCTTCATAAAAAGTATTGTTTCTTTTTTTTTAAAAAAGGGGAAAAAAAGCTTTAATAATGTAATTTTCTGTTTTGAAGAATTCCCATGAAATTTATAATTTTTCTGACAAATACACACCCTGAAGTGTATTATTCCTTTTATGCAACAATAATTTGTCAAATCTAACAACATGCTAACATAAAGGACAATGCTGTATAATTTGCACAACAACTATTAAACTGTTGTTCCAGGCTCTCTCTCATACTTTATTAATCATTACTATATCCCACAATTACCACTTTTAAAATCCAATTATCTGGATTTTTATCTCTACAGGTCTCTCTATTGTTGTTACAAAAGAGAAGATAACATATTAAAACAATATAATTCCATGTTTCGTAGTGTTATTTTCAGAGCCGGTCATTTTGAAAATTAATCATTGCCTTGTGAGTGATCACAAGTGTTATTTTGAAATCAACAGTCCTGCTGTACCTTATATAATAATGTTTCATGAGAAAATCTTTTGATCAACCATGTCTTCCGACAAAGCAGAGCAGTCTGAGGACACAATTAATATTAGATGAAAGCCCAATGGGATGCATTCGAATCTGCCCCCAAAGCATTGAAAGATGGCCTTCCAACATAAGCCATATTACATGAGTCCACGTTGCAACATTAATACCATAAGGGATGTAAGCATGAAAAACAAGTCTAGATGTTTACTAGGGCTAAATTTAGCTCTTAATAGAGACATGGCATGAATGGCCACTTGAAGGATATTACAGCCTACATGTCTCCAAATGGACGTTGCATGTTCTAGTCCTAGCTTTGTTTTAGGTTGTCAGAACATATTCTAAAAACTTGTACTGTAACATTCCTGAACATTACTTTAACATTGTCAAAACAATACAGTATGTAAATTCAGGGAGGCATGGCAGCGGTTAGCACTGTGAGCTCACACTTCCAGGGATGAGGATTTGAGCCCCACCGTGCATGGATTTTGAATGTCCTCCTTGTGTTTGGTGGGTTTCCTCCAGGTAATCCGGGTTTCCTCCCAAATTGCCCATGATGTGTGTGTGCTTGTCCCCTGCAATGGATTGGCACCCCGTCTCGTTCCCCTGTCCCCTGAGATAGGCTCCAACACAGGATAAGTGTTATAGACAATGAACAGTGTTGGCAGACGTTACTTTTTAAAGTAACTAATTACATTACAAAATTACTGTCATTAAAATGTAAGTAGTTACATTACAGCGTTACTTTCTGATGAAAGTAACTAGTTTGAGTACTTTTCCATAGCAGAAATTGAAAACTCCTTTGTGATTCCTCAAGCATGTTGTTTTAGTCAAGAATTATTCTACCATCATCACTCAGCGAAGTTTGGCCCATAATCTGTTAACTACTAACAACAGAAAAAAATGGGGGGGGGGGGGGGTATCGGGTCGTCCATTGTAAGAATGTTGTAAAGGTTACAAATATTATGCAACCATATCTACATATGATATAAAGAAAAGGTCTGTAGAATTTATGAAAGACTTTGTATAAATATAGCATAAAAACACATTTTAGATGTGTTAAGCACTGATGTTACTTGCCCTTTTTTTGCCTGCTGTATGAAAAGCTGTGCTTTGCAAAAACTCTGATCTCTCATACCAGAAGTGGACAGCAATTTGTTGCCTCCTGTGTGAAAAAATCCTAGTAGTGCATTTATGTCAGGGCTTCTCAAAGTCTGGCAAGACCCAGCCCACACCTCATATTAGGAATGCAATAATTCAATGTTTCCTACTTTAAAAAAAAAAAAAAGCCCATGTGTTATACCTATCAGTAACTTTTGTTGTCTGTTTGGGAATTGTAACAGTGAGCCTGGACCAAGATTAAGGCCAAAAGTAATAGTTTCTATCTTGGACACCATTGTCATGGCAACAATCACAGCCATCAAGCGTATGGTGTTTAACATCACAGACAGACAGAGTCTGAGCTTGTCACAGAGGTTAAGGGTTCATCAACAGGTTACCATGTAAAATTAGTCAGTTATCTAAGGACTAACAGGATTTCACATTCTGTCCTGTGAACACAGGAAAGCGAGACATCACGTCCACTGTGCAGTGCGGGCGAAGAAAAGGTCAGTGTCTTCGTCTTGCGACCACACCTTTTTGTGCTAATTGAATGCAGACGGTGCCATTTCTCAGACAAGGCTGCTGTGCATTTTTGACTGTCCTAGGGTCCATTCACCTGTCGCCTGTTTAGCCTGCTCAATTTTGCTATATTAAACACATTGCAGGGAGATGAAAAACGGTGGAAAGAACCAACAATCAGCTTTACTCTTTCTGTGTTCCTTAATCAGCTGGTAAACTTATCTTTGTTTCCTTTCTGCCTGAAGGATGGGGTGCAGCCAAACTAGGCATTTTATTTATTCCTTTTTTTCCAGCTTGTCCTCAAATAACAGCTGGCGTTATCCATGCATTTTTAGACATGACATGTGAACAGCCCCTTCGAGCACCATGTAACTTCTAAATCGTTTTGATATTACAGTGTTGTGTGTTGTCCTTTAATGTCAATTTAACTTTTAAGCAGTATTTTCAGGCATGATAAAAAATTCTCACTCGTCACTCACTCACTTATCGTCTATACCGCTTTATCCTGTAGCCTATTGTAGAAGACTTAGGACACAAGGCGAGGTACATCCTGGATGGGGTGCCAATCCATCGTAGGGCACACACATACAATACGTACACTCACACTCTCATTCACACACTACGGGGAATTTGAAAATGCGATATTTAAAAACTTTGACACTTGAATGTATGTTGCTTTAAAGTTAGAGACGCTTTGGTTTACGCATCTGATTGCAGTCAAACTGTGGCATTTTTCCACTAGGCTTTAATGTATTTTGTCTCAGACATCCTTAAATGTGAATGTACTGTATGTAGCTTGTAAGTTATAAGCAAGCTATTTGCTTATCGCCAATCAGTCAGGACCTTTAACTTTGAATAGAAATCACATCCAGACCTTTGAATGTTAAGTTTGAGAACCCCTGTTTTATGTCTTATCATCTCATCATGTCATCACCCCTTGCTTCAGCATCTCCAGAGTTTAGCACAGTCAAGTTATGATAGGAAGCTAAAGACTACAAATTGAAAAGAAAAAATACGATATGCATTTTGTTTTCAAGAAGTTAAAAAGGAAATGATAATGACAGGAAAGTCTGACGCACATACTTTATATAGTGTTAAACCAAGTCACATCCTGAAATTCTATTTTTAACTACCTGTAACTGTTGAAGCTGCTGCCGGATTTTTGGTTGTGTTTGGTTATAATGCCTGTCATAATACTGTATAATGCATGTCAGTCAGAATTTTTTGAAAATTCCAAGTAGTAATTATAATTTCAATAAGGACTTGAGCGGTTTTTTTTTCCTTCTTTTTTTATGTTTCACAAACTCGTGATTCGGACATGACGTGCTTGAGTGTGAATCATAGTAGGTTATGTAAACTTCTTGTGTGGTCGGAGATGAAGTGATTAGTTAACTGTGTGTAAAATATGATCCGGTTATATCGATAAACGGAACACACCTCAACTGTGTTCACATTTTCTATCACTCCAACTGCTCAAATAGCAACTATAATATAATTAATTCACCATTTACGAGTTACACCATCTAGTGCCTTTAAAAAAGACTTTAAAATGGCCACTTAAGAGCTTTTAATGTTATGGCCCCATCACACTCTGACAAGAATGGGGTCAAAAATGAAAAACGTGCATTTATCACATTCATTCACACTTCCTAACTTCCTAGCTTCGTTCCTGTCAGGTATCATGTTGTCACTAATTCATTGTCACACACGTGATTACTCGCTCACCGGGTGCAGTAAGATAAAACCAAGTTGTTACTCTGCCGATCAGATTGCACCACACTCTGACCAGGTGCTTATCACATGCTTACTACATTGTCATTGTGTCCTGCAGTTTGGTATAAATACAGCAACATGCACAGTGTGCTTTTCATTCTTTGATCCCACATCAAGGGAGACAATACTATATCCTTAGGAGTTTCTACTGTGTTCCTGACAAGTTGTACAACTTCTTACTACATTCACCCATGTGGACATGATGGAAATGCGCAGACACTAAATAAATTTTAATAATAGTGATAATAATAAATCATATACTAGTCTCATGCTTATATACTAAATTGTCTTTAGAACATCCCACTCATGTTAGTGTGCCATGCTGTACAATATCAGCTTGCTAGCAGCAACTTATTTTTGTTGCATTATTACCTTCCTGTAGACTATTGCAATTTGTACCTAATGCTTGGTTAAGGGGGGAAAAAGGTTGTTGGTATAAATTGTGTATGTTTTACCAAAATAGTTTTTTGAGTGTTCTAGGAAATGCTGCTATCTCTGATGGTACACTCATGGTTCTTCCATGGGTAGTAAACATATCTAATATAATTCTATTTGCTATTCACATGCGCAAGATGCTGACTAGAAATGATCCTCAAGCTTAAAAATGTATGACATACTCATGCTATCTCATTGTCAGAACAGCCATCACTAAATGGTGGATCATGGTCTGGATGCGGACTGAGTGACAGTTCTATCCAGACCGTGATAGTAATCTAACGCTTTTTAGATAGTTTACTGTGTATACACAGAGTTTGCAGAAGAAATAGAACCAAATGCACAACACAGCATGGCTTACTCTAAAAAATGGAAAGTACCTTCAAAGATGAATGGACAGATAAATGTACTGTATGTTTATTCTTCCTGTGGGAAGTTTAAAACCAGTTTGTCTCATATGTTCTGAAACTACAACAATAATAAAAAGTTGTAATGATATCCGCTAATTGAGAAAAACACAACTCGTTTGATAAAACATATCCACGGAAGTGAGAGGTGAGGGCATGTAAAATACTCGAACTGTGAGCCCAGTATGACAGAACAACCAAAGTCTTTTCACATTCATTTACAGCCAAGCAGGGTGCAAATGATGATCCACTAAAGATTGATTGAAGATTATTTTTTTGTATTTCATACAGATACAAGGAAATATCCATGTTTTACATAGTTACTGAAAATTTACAATAAATATTATTGAAATGCTAAAGGAATTTTAAATAGCTTATTTTTTATAGACTTACAATGACTGCATTTATAAAGATCTGAATCCTAACACAAACATGAAATTCAGACCTTGACCTGAAAAAAGTTTTTTTTGACCGGACCTAATAACATTTTAATTCCGGAGCCCTGGTCTAGAATACAGTCCTCATTACAGTTGACTTCCAAAGGCCTACATTAAAATTGTTACTATTCTGCATTGTTAAGCTAGTTCACTAAACTACTGTAAAGTTATTTCGATTAGCTTTATGGCTGTTGATTTAATCAGTCAAACATGCACTACAACATGCTGTCCTGACTTTCTGTTTCAAAAAGAAATATGTCAAATACAGAATCAAATAATGGCCCTTGAACCATTTCATGAGGACTTAAAGTCTGCAGTGATTCTGAATGCTTGTCTCGTTGTTACACACACTGTCTGTTCCAAGAAAGAGGTAGGATTGCTTGGAAACAAATGAGTACCTTTGAAGGTCGAGTAGCTTTGGATTTGCGCCAAACGTTTCAATGAGTGTTCAGTGGATGTAATAAAGAGTCTGGCTATTACACCACTCACCTTGACCTGAGTTAATAAGCTCCCAGCCAGGGCAACACCACCTCCGTATATCTGCCTGCTGGTCTGTAGTCTTTTTATATGTGTGTGTGTGATGGAAAGAGACTGTGATAGGGGAAGAATTTGTATTTTTTTAGAAACAAGCTAAAATGTGTTCACAGCAAACTCGTTGGACTTCTAAAATTTTTACTTAAACCCAATAACATAGCTTGTGCCATACATAGACTTTAATGCAAAATGAATTTTCATAAACTCTATGTTTGCATGGAATTTTCACATTGAATGCAACAATTGTCACCACATCTTTAAGGCAATATAAACTCCAGCTTAGTCAAACTTACTAAGGGGTTACTGTGAAATTACAGTCAGTCCACTTCAGAAGATTTAGGAAACTGTGCTGAGATCTCAGAGACACTAATTGGCACATTAATCAATCAAAGTAATTACTGGGATTAAGCTTCATTCTCGAGTTAATCCCTACAGCTCTGCACACGCTTAATGCGGAGTCATTATTAGGTCCAACAGCCGCGGATTGTATCAGTTTGCATTGACAGAACAAAAATAGCTCAGCAAAGACATTAAGTCAGGGAAATGAATGTGAAGATGCAGTACTCTGTCTTTGCCTTTGGCATGTTAGAAATGAATAAAAGATGAACTCGATTCTTCATAGGTTCTTGGAATATCTTGCAAGTCAATATGATCTCAGGGTTTTTTTGGGCTTCCCCTGCTCCAATATGCCTGACTCAACAAATAGAAAACTCAGTAATTAGCTCATGAGTTGAAGTGATTGTGTTCAATCAGAGATGAATGGGCAACACACAGGAGAATATGATTGCACTGGTCAAGCAAGGATAACCTCAAAACAGTCTAGTATTAATAATCAGTGGAGACATATTAGATAAATATTTTGCCTTTTCAGGTTGTCATGCATACCATTTCTCTGCGGAGGCCCAGTGAAAGCCATTAGTCCAGCAGCCAGACCTCTCAGCCTGAAAAGACTGAAAATAGCTAACAGGTTCCCCTGATGAAGTGTCTGTAGCCCAGTTTAGTCTGCCTCCAATGTCACCTCAGACAGGGCATGTTGAACTCTGTTTCCATCATTCATATAATATGATATATATTCATATAATATATGTCTTAAATAAATGTAATAAATACAGCTACAACGTGCTGTTGACTTTATTAACGTAACAATGTTATTGCCTATGGAATAACATTTATTTAGTGTAAATTTAGTGTTTTAATAATATTATTGAGTCCTTCAACAAGTAGCTGTTAGTCAGCGCAGTAGACAAACTGTGAGCAAGATGGAGATTAAACACATAATCTCCTGTTCTACTGAACTTCCAGCCTTCTAACACACAGTATGACTGCAGATCAATACCTGCTATCCATTATCACCCAAATGAAGATGGGTTCCCTTTTCAGTTTGGTTCCTCTCAAGGTTTCTTCCTATTGCCTGCCATCTCAGGTAATTTTTCCTTGCCACTGTCACCGTCACCCTTAGCTTGCTTATCATTTTGATTCATTCACATTCACATTTCATACAAACTACCATAATTCTTATGATTGTGTAAAGCTGATTGCGACAATGACAATTGATAAAAGTGCTATACAAATAAAATTGAATGAAATTGAATTGAAGATGGTAAAGCAAGTGGTTTAAATATACAGTGGAACCTTGGATTACGAGCATAATTCCTTCTGGTGGGCTCGTATTCCAAAACACTCGTAAATCAAATTTTCACATAAGAGATAATGAAAACTCAATTTTCGTTCCACAGCCCAAAAAATAAATACATAAAAATAATTAATACAAAATATAAAGTAAAAATAAAACAAATTAACCTGCAGTTTACCTTTAAAAAAAAAAAAAAAAATCCTGACAGATAAGTTTCTGTTTAAGTGCACAGGCACACAGGTGTGTGTGTGTGTGTGTTTGTATGTGTTTGTGTGTGTGTGTGTGTGTGTGTGTGTGTTTGTGTATGTGTGAAAAGCTAAAGTAAGAGGAGACTCTTACTTCCAGCCCCTCCCGTCTCCCCCTTCTCATCTTACACAGTAAACCTTTCTTCTCTCTCATTTGAATTTTACACAAACACACACGCACTTTAATGGAAAGACTAGCAAGGAAAGACTAGAAAATTAGCAAGGAACATCGCTAATGACACTCGTGTGAGGGCATACTAACAGAATCACTGCTGTAAAGTAAAACAAACAAACAAACCTGCACTTTACCTTTGAAAAGAATCGCGACAGTGCAGTGTTTCTGTGTAGAGAAGAGTGTGTGTGCGTGTGTGTGTGTATGTGTGAAGCCGAGAGAGGGTGGGTGGGGTGGTGTAAAGGCGAGAGAGAGAGAGAAAGAGTGTGCGTGTGGGTGAAGGCGCACACACATAACGACAGGCTGAAATAGAGAGGGAGAAAATGGATCGTTAACATCTATAATGAGACTTTCTTTTCCTTTACACACGCGCACGATGTGTGTTATAAGAAACAGTACACGCGTACAGTACGCGCTTACAAACACAAAATAAAAGATGCTTTACGCCCACACACGTGGTCACAGGGGAGACGATTACCCACAATTCTGCAGCGCAGGAGAGAGAAAAAACATTGGCACAGTTGTGATCACGTGACGCTCTGCGTCAAAACAAGAAGCGCATGCGTGCTACATAATACTCTGTACTCGTAAACCAAGACTTGCTCGTTTTTCAAGTCAAAATTTATCGTCTTGCGGAACACTCGTAAACCGTGTTACTCGCAATCTGAGGTTCCACTGTACATTGTTAGCCTGACAACGGTTGTTTTGGAATACCCTTCTGTAAATATATGGTAATAAAGGGCTTATTTGCACTACTACACACAATATGTAGTGATTTTTTTATGTATGGACATATATATATATTTTTTTCTTCGAGGTCATGTTGTATAGAATGGAAAAAATGCTGCTGAATCAGAGGTTTATGCTGTCTGAGTAGAAAAGTGCCCAGGGACACAGCACACTGTGTTCTAGCTTGGGGAGAAGGATGTCTGGGTTTTCGTGTTCACAACCCCAATAAAGAAACACTGAAGCTGAGATAGCAATGTCCTACAAGGTATTGGCTTTATAAGACATAAACAATTTAGTCTGACCAATAAAAAAAATCACAAGACAGCTAAAACCATGGTATAAAAGTATCCTGTGCCCCCATATGCGTAATGGCCTGGAAACACCTTTTATATTTCACCATCTTCTACTATATATACAGTACCATAGTTGTGGACAATCTTAGGTTTTCCCTGTTTTAATATGTTGCATTAATCTCAACTCTGAAGAAAATTATAGCATCATATAACCTGTTTACTTAAAAATTATCAACACTGCATTGTAAGATTTTCTTCTTTCTCCACTAAAACACAGCAAATAATTGATAATCTAAAATAAAATACTCTATTACTTTAATTCTTCTGATTTCTAAAATTGTCCATGGAAACTACATCTATGCCAGTCTTTATTCATCTCTATAGTCTGACAGAATATTTAATTTTACATTAAAAGACTGCTGTAACAACATTTAAATGTTTATAGAAACTCTCATAACTCTCATAAGGATGCACCAGAGGGATCCCTGGATTTCAGCACCAGCATGCACCACAGTCACATGTACAGCCACACTGACTGTATCACCAGTAGCTTGTTAATGTTAATCAATTTGGGAATGCCAATTAGCCTAACCTGCATATCTTTGGACTGTGGGAGGAAACCGGAGTACCCGGAGGAAACCCACCAAGCACGGGGAGAACATGCAAACTCCATGCACACAGAGACGGGAACCGAGCCTGGCCGGGAATCGAACCTGGACCGTGGAGGTGCAATTATATATACAGTATATTATAATTTATAATTAGTTCATTTTCAGTTTCCTGTTACAGTGCTGGATCTCCTGGGACAGCATGGCAGGCACAAAGCGAGGTAAGAATGAATAAATCTGGATTATTTGCTTGCTATCTGGTATGCCTGTGGGTGGAAAGCCTCTATGCCCACTCCACACTATAGCCTAGAGAATCTTACAGTTTGAAGGATTGCTGAGCCATTGTTTTCCATGATCCAGGAAGAGCTGCCCATGTAAATTTATTTGGGGGGTGGGCTATACCCAGTGTGTCTGTCAGTGAGTAACCTGAATTGCAAAGATGCAACGATGACAACTGTAAGGATGATAGGATAGCTCCGCAAGCTAAGCTCTCAGAGGAGGTTGACACCACAGAGCCCTTGATGCAGAAAGGATCTATCCCTGCACTCTGCTCCAAGTTCAATCAGCCTCAACATGGTTAACCAGCCTCCATAACCCTCCTTCATGACTTCATCCATGCTTCACTGCCTGGTTCAAGGACATTGTGCTTGCTCAGCAACCTGATTTTGACGTCATACTTGCTCCACTATCTTGTCTGGATGCCATCATGCTTACTCTGCCAACTGATTTCAAGTACTTCTTGCTTTCTCTGCTGCCTAGTCTTGATGCCATATTTGCATTGCTGCATGGTTTGGAGAACATCATTATCTTTCTGCCTCTTTACTTTAAGAATAACGCCTGGCATGCCATGGATCTGGCAGGAATGAACCAGAAACATGCCTGGAGATCAGCCTGGTGATGCACCACAGCCACATGCACACTCACATGCATATTACATTACATCATAGAATCACCCTTAATTTGTTACTGTTCTTTTTTTTTCTTTGTATATTTCGTTTAGATTTGTCTCGTCATGTTATTTTGTTGTTGTTGTTGTTTTAGTTCTTGTTTTCTGTTCTGTCTCTTATGCTACAGTAACATTAATGGCACATTAAATTATAATGCAGGTTCATGCTCAGAAATCAGTGCATAATTCCTTTTCTTGTATCTAGTTCTCTTTTGTTGCTCATTTGATTGCTTTCTATGTGGTCAATAAAACAAAAACTAGCATATCCTAGCCTCATTTATTCCCTGTATTGAAACCATTATTTATATTTACATATTTGTTTATAACTTTATGTCACCTCTTTGTTCTCTGAAGTGTAACTCCTTACCTGCTTTAATATAATGCTTAGCATATATTCTACAAAAAGCAAATGCTAAATTAAAATTATATATTTATTATACAGCAGTTATTTCCAATCCACGTAAATGAGCGGATAAACAGCATTCCAATAGTGCTTATATTAAGCATAACCACTACAGGACATTGCAAAGACAGGGTTCATTTGTAATGGTCAAATGAAATGCACATAAAAATCTACTTCTAACACTATTTTTAAACTGTTACTATGATAAAGTTAGTGACATAATCAACAGCCATAGTAAACAATACATTTTACATAAATACTGTATAACATTTTACATAAAGTTTGAAAGCTTATCATATGAAAATGCAAGGAGGAAAAGCAATTTCAGGAAAAGCAACTTTAACAAAGACATACAAATAATTGTGAGACAGCTGCATCTTGGCCGTCTATTTCTGATAACAAATAGCTGTTTGATATAAAACTGTTGCATAAAAGAAATATTGAAAAAGCATGATTGCAGTTATACTAAATATTGGCATAGCTGTGATTTGGCTTTAACATGAGCCTGAGTCATATATATCTGATTACTGATATTTAATTAAAAGTACAGAAAGAAAAATGTAAAAATTTTGATTACAGTATTACCATTTACATCAGTCTCTGTCGCATCACAATAGGTAAAAGTTCTGGCATTAAAAAATGATTCTGATCATCATTTCAGCACTTGCGTGAACACTGTTTGCTCTTACACGAATAATCACAAATTAATTTTCTGAGTAATGTTATGTTGCTTTAATTCTCCATAAGTCATTTAAACATTTGAAAACGTTGCCTACAGAGTGTATAAGTACTTTTTTTTTAAGATGTACTGTATTATCGTCATGAGGAGCATCTCAAATTCTAGCAGGCAGTTCGGCAGTTACAAATTATTGGATAATGCATATGCGCATTTGGTTTTAGCACATAGCTATCCAACAACTTGAGTAAACATTTTTAGACGAATTGCTTATTTTTTACCACAAGAATTTCCTTATACAGCAGGAAATTTTAAGAAATCATAAGCAAGATTAGAAAGTAAATAATATATAATAATATTTTCATTTTAGTGATTTATCGCTCCTCAGAATCCTCAAATAGAAAAACACTGTCTTTGTATGCTTGCCAGAATCCATCTCCAGTGCTAGCCAAAGCATTTCCCCAGGCTAGTAGACATATGAGAAAAAGTGAGATGTTTGCTCGCCTGTAATGCCACACACATCCTGAGAGATGCACTGAACAGATTAGCAGAACTGCAAGACCTGGTTGGATGTGCAAAAAAGATTATGGTACAGGCTTCACATGTATCACAGATGGTGTAACAGCTTGTCACATTGATAAAGACTTGCTATGTTGTAGAACATGTTCAGTTATTTAAGTATTCAGGCATTCTATTTAAGCCTACAAGGAATAATGGACGGTCCCATATGCATACCACCGACTCATAATAACATTACTTTTTCATGTACTGTACATACTCGTACTGCATATTAAGGCTTTAGGTTTGCAAAAATAAAGAGGGTTTAAAATGATAAAATGCACAGTATTGAACTGTTTGTTTCATTCTGATTTGGTGGTTTGTACTGTACCTTAAACAATGACCTAATTAGTGGATTGTGTCCATCAGCTAGGATAGCATTGCAAGGACACATAGAACTCCATGTAGCCTGTCTGAACCCTAACATTAACATTTCATATGAACTGCATTGTGTAAATTGTTACAATATGATAAGTTTGAGGCCATGTTAGATAAATTTTATCTACCTTGTATGGAAGTGTGCAGAGACAGAAATGATGTAAAGAAACAGTAACCTCGACCCTGGAGGTGCAAGGCGCTAGTGCTAGCTACTAAACCACCATGCTGCACCAAAGCAAAAAACCCCTAATGTAAATAATAAAGAGTTTGCATAACTTATCATTATTGCATAACGAAGGAAGTAATGCGTTTACTATGGGCTACTGAGCAGATATGAGGACTGAGGAAGTGAGAAGAGCAAGTAACTCTCTTCATAGTGTCAGTCCAAATGAACAAGCCTTAACTTGGTGCAATATAAGTTACATCAGCTCAATATAGTCTGTGTTTATATTAGGCGTTTTGATTCCATTATCACTAATGATAATTCATTATTCATTATCATAATCATATCATTCAGATTGACAATGTTAGAAATGCTTGCATCTGATTGCATTATTGCTTTTTGTGGTCTGAGCCTCAAAGAGCAAACTACAGTAGATGATACCACAGATTCATTAGTTTACACAAAAACATACACATGTATTTTTCCAGCTTCCCCTCCACACACAGAGCCTGATGACTCATATAGTGATGCTGGAGTGAGTTGAGATTTATGATGCCAGGACATGCGCAGACTCTTTATCAACCTTTTTATTGGTTTGAAGGGCTGTCCACTTCTCCCTCCTTTCTCTCTATCTCTTATTCTTGTTCTTTTGCTTGTACTCTGTCGTTCTCTCTCTGGCTTAGTCACAATTGGCCAGACTTCTACAGGATATGTCTTTGCACTGTGTTGCTCTATTGACGAAGCTGTTTCACCTGCTACATCTAGCCAAAGTCATTCAAGCCTTTATGATCAACAGTGCCTGGATCAGTACCAAAATAAATCTTTCATTTCAAGAACAAGATTGTGGTCATAAGTTTGAGGTCATCAGTGGATGGGATGGCATGGCATCCCCCCTCTTAAAAAAAAATTACAAAATCCATTCTCCCTGTAAAACCACTATCCTCCTTACCATCCCCTTCAGATTAATAGTGTATTATTGAATAATTTTGCATTATTAAAACTCTCTATATATGATCATTTTCAAACTAATAATGGTGATAAGCCAAACAGAATTCAATATTGTAAAGCGCTGCTCACAAGTATGGAGCGATATCCCGGACAATATTCAAAAGGAATTGCAAATTACACAAAGTGTGCCATAATTCAAATGCAATTGCAAACTTTGCATTACCGTTTGCTTTATCGCCTTTGCGAACGCACACTGACTGCCAAATTTCAAATGAAAAAGAAAAGTCCATTTGCATTTGCCATGTCTTACAAGTCATGA
>JAQMYJ010000038.1:25882918-25905880 GCA_030014305.1 Clarias laeviceps
TAGAAAATAAATCACTAAACAAAAACAAAGAAATTTGCAAGTGACCCCAAACTTTTGAACGGTAGTGTATATATACTGTATATAGACAGTATTCTTCTTAAGAGTCTTAGTTGAACTTTGGCATGCATTTTAGCTGGAACAAGGGATGGGGAATTTTTTTTACTTTCTTGTTACTCGCTTTCCAAGTGACAAACTTCATGGTCGGTGTGGAGGAAATTTTTATAATGATAAATATCAATGGTAATGTATTATACTTTAACTTACTTTAAAAGTAACCACTTTTTTGACTCTCACTTGAGTACAATGTTGACTTGATATTTCCACTGTTATTTGAATAAGATTTTGACCCATTATCTAAATTTCATCTAAATGTAATATTCTTGGATTCCATGGTGGCGTAGTACTGTAATTAGCACTGTGGCCTGACACCTCCATGGTTGAGTCCTGCCTTGGTTCTGTGCGCATGGAGTTTGCTAGGTGGGTTTGGTGGGTTTCCTCAGGGGTATTCCGTTTCCCTCCCACAGTACAAAGACATGCAGATTAGGATAATCAGCGTTCCTGAATTACCAGTAGTGTTTTTTTTTTTTTTTTTGTGTGTGTGTGTGTGTGTGTGTGTCCAGCACTGGATTGGCACCCTGTCCAAGGTGTACCCTGCCCTGTGTTCGGAGTCTCTTGGGATAAAATCCAGGCTTCCCATGACCCTGAATAGGAAAAGCGATTACATTTATGTAATGTGGGATTTGCAGAAATAAATAAATAAACAAAAAAATAAATACTGATGATAATAATAATAGTCCTAGCATAGGAGGAAATCCCTAGTAGGACAAAGGAGACATATAATCCGACAGTCCTTCATGGAAAATTAAATATTTTAAGAATCATAGAACAAACTTTAGGACATTTAAAGAATACATGACAACTGTTATTCCTGTTATTAGGAATACAATAAAGATTGCTTAAATAACAATTTCAGCAAACATTGCAATTAGTTAACTTTGGCTTAAATGCCTGTTTTACATACTCATACGAAATAAAAATACATTTAGTAATTTAGCAGGTTACTTTGTATTAAATGTTGATGTCTATTTTGATGAAATAGTTATTATTTTTCGCATGCACGTAAGCAATTAATTATTTGTAATAATTTATTTATTATAATCTTTGCAGGCGATTAATTTATATTATTAACGTGACAGGCTTCAGATTGTGGACCTCTAGAGCGTTCGCGAACATAAAGTCTATTAAAGCCCACAGTATAAAATAAATGCTGATTTCTTTTTTTAACGTTGTGGGCGTGGCAACGAACGTGACGTTTAGTGATGACGTCGTCGTGTCTGGAGAGAGTCTGTTCATTCATTCACACGAATGGACGCTTCAGCTTCATTCCTTACAGAACATAGTCGGCGTCAGGCTGTAAAACTGAAGTCCTAAACTAAACTAAACTTTTATTTAAACCAAAAGGCAAACGAATATGCTGTTTATATATAGATAGAATAAGATGCGCTTACGAGGAATGTGCCGTTAGGGAGCTAATAATAATAATAATAATAATAATAATAATTGTTGCTTTATAGTTTAATAAGACTTCGCGACGGACACTCTTCAAGTTCAAGTTTAAACAGTTTGCATTTAATATAATCAGTGGAGATGGAGTTTGCTCTGATCCCAACACAGGTAAGAACACCTGCTCTACTGTTTCAATCACTTAAGTTTAATTACTATTTTAATGTCTATTTACCTGTAAGTTATATTTAAATTAGTAACATTTAAAGGTGCAATAGTATATATATATTTTTATGTCTTACATCTAGACGGCATGGTGACTTTCTGGTTAGCACTGTCGCCTTGCACCTTCAGGGTCCGGGTTTGAGTCCGCTCAGGTTTATGTGCACGGAGTTTCCCGTCTGGTACTCTGGTTTCCTCCCACAGTCTAAAGACATGCAGATTATCAGTAGTGTGTGAATGAGCATGTGAGTGTGTGTATGTGCCCTGCGATAGATTGGCACCCAATTCAGGGTGTATCACGCCTTGTGGCTCCTGGACTCCCGCAACTCTGTATACAGGATAAAGCAGCATAGACGTTGAGTGAGTGAGTGAGTGAGTGAGTGAGAGAGTCTTACATCTATGAATAATCTAAATAGAATAAACAGGAAAAAATGTATAGGTATAAGTCGCTGCTTCAGCACAAAAATGTTTAATGGCTGAGAAAACCCTTTTGGAAAGCATGTGTCCGGTCTGGAATTATTGTTTGTGTGTGGATTTTACAGGTTAGAGTAGTTCTTGTAAGTGGAGCCCTGTAAACAAAATTGAAGCATGAAGGTGATTTATGGCTAGATTTTTATGTTGGTCATTTGAAACATCATGTTTTTCTATCTAATCTATGCAATCTATTGTGTAGCGCAGTCAAACAAGCTTAGTTTTATTCACCAGGCTAAACAAAAACTGTATATATATAATACAAAAAAAATCCCAAAAGATTGGGAACTTATTTTTAAAAATATATATTTTCTGTGTATATTTTTCTTAAGATCTGGTAAGAGTTTTATGTTAGAAAAACATTTGACTTAAGGCAAGAATGCACTATGAGGAGATGCCAGTCTATTGCACGACACTATTCACATCTAGGGGCAATTCTTTACTAGTATGTGTTTTGTAAAAGAAAATCCCACACAGATTTTGAGAGTACATGCACAGACAACCTGAGGTCAAGATCAAACCTGAGATCTGGGAGCTCTGACAGGATAACAATATCCACTACACTGCTGAGTGTAAAGGTTTGTATTCCTGTCACATTTTTTCTTTAGGGTGGCTAGCTGATCTGTACCGGCTGTCTATTTTATTTTTATTATGGCTCTATTCAAAATATAATTTTAATTATTTTAATATCATTACTATTCAAACTATTTTTGAACCAAAGTGTTAGGAGTGATGTAAGAAAGTGATTTTGAAGTAAGAATTTGAAAACTTGTTAAAACTAAGCTGCTTGTTTGTGCTTATAAACTCTCATGGCTGAAGCAAGTAATGTTGTTCAAAATAGTATTCATCATGTTAAACAGTTAAATGGCCTATTTATAAAACGTTTTAGTTGTGTTTGAATTGGTTTCTCTTTTGAAAAAAATAAAAATAAAAAAATTCATGCACCAAATCCTCTTGGCAAATTTTACTTAAGTACTTACACTGGGCCAATCATCTTAGTTACACTAAATTGGATACTGACAGGGGTGCCAGCTGGATTATATTTCATAGTATGCACAAGAACCACATTTATTACATACCGTTAATGTCTAGGAGCAATGCATACACATATGACTACTTGGACAGTGAGTAAGCAAAAGCAAGAGAGATTCATTCAGGTTGTTTTTTTGTTTATGTGTTTTTTGGCATGTTACTGATGATAACACCATGATAAAACTTTGATTACCCTACTTCATACATTTTAAAGGCCAGACTCAGTTGGTTTCTGCAGAATTTTCACTGAGAACAGGTCACTTAAAATTTTTAAAAGCTTGAAAAATGTTCATTTATATATTTTTTTTGCTTAATTGTTGGCTATGTATTTACCTGATAACACACAAGTAAAGCTAAATATGAAAAAAAGAAATGTGAATTGACCCCCAGTAATGTAAAAAATGACCAAAATCATTGCATGCACGTTTATGAGTACCAGCGACCCTGGATATTGCCTTTTTTATCATTAATATCTTTTTTCTAATATTAGTTTTTTTTTGCCTGAGCAGAATGGCAATTATAGGTATAACCAGATAGGGGAAAGCTATTTAATCAAGCTTCTTATGTTGTAATGACTTGACAGAATATCAATTGCAGTACCTCAGTTTGGCATCAGCTCTCATCTGCTCCCTTCCCTCCTGTAATTAAAAATATAAAAAATGGGGTGTTAACACTGTTGTGTAATTTGATGACCGTTCAGGTTTTTAAAACATACTATGGCTAATTTTGTCACCTCAACTATTTTACAGTAATTCATCAACACAGGTGAATTACATAGGCGAACCACTCAAATTCGCATCCATCATAGTTTAATGCACAGTCAAAAAGTTTCATTTAAGCTGAATGTATATTGGCAGGCTTTTTGTGTCACAGCAGGGAACGGAGATGATAGTTTCAGGAGCAGGTGTTCAATTAAAAGCGACAGAAATTATAGAAAAATATAGTCTTATTAAATGTGTTTCAAACTGACTGGGAGGTCTCAACTCACAATGAATTGAAAATGATGGATTATAAAACCTGTCTCCAGTATGTCTATTGTCAGTGCTTTGTTGTAAAATCTCAGGATAGGGCATATTTTCCATTTATTTTTTTTTGGTAAAATGACAAGTGGAATTTGCAAACTCTGTAACCTCAAATGTAATCATAAGTATTTAAAAAGCATTAATTAGTAAATTGCATTCCATTACACTTAACACATTGCAGTGGAAAGCAGATGTGGTTTAATAGGAATAATAAAAAAAGAACAATTTACAATGTGTGATTAATTTATAATGCTACTCTATCTATCTATCTATCTATCTATCTATCTATCTATCTATCTATCTATCTATCTATCTATAAGAACAGTTAAAGAACAACTTGCAAGAATGGCTGATAAAAGCCATCGTCTCTTAGAAGGTTGACACTAATCTGTTCAGAGTGCTACAGTACATCCAAAGATTGCAGCAACCTGTACACTGCAGTCAATTGCACTTAGGAACTGAAGCCTGAGATACTCAATCAACTGACCCTCCCCATAAACCTTGATTCTCCTTTTCTATAGTTCAGATTTATTATTTTTTAATCCTTAACAGTATTTAAAACTTGGCTTAAATTTCAAAACCACCAACCTGTTAAAAAAATCTAATCTTAAAAAAGACCTATCATGTTACCTAATACAGCTTTAATTTTGTATCTATTAAAATAAATTCACTGTACTTCTATTTCTCCATTAAAGTTGCTGTATAATGTTAGCTTTTATTGTACTGTATATATTGACTTCTTTGGTAGTCTGGTACACATTTATGTACTGTACTAGTTTTCATTAGTTTGAGTATTACTGTCTGTGGGAAACTTTTCCTCTTTCCATGGGTTTTCTTTGGGTTTTCTGGTATCCTCACTATTGCCAAAACCGTGGGAGTAGGCTAGTGAATTGGCTACTGTAAATTTCTTTTAGGAGTGAATGAGTATGTTTGTTTGGTGCTCTGTGATAGAATGTCATCTCCAATCTACTGTGTATTCTCACCTCATGCCCAGGGTTTCTACTGTAGGTAATGCCTTCAATCCACTGTAACACTAATTAAAAGACATTCTTCCCCTGGTGTAGGCCTGTATATTTGACATGTATGAAATGAGTGGTGTTTTTACTTGTTAATATAGTACCCCTTGTTTTTGTACAGTTTTTGTGATGAGCTACATCCTTAGTTAACTGAACCTTAATTGTAGACAGAATGAAATTGCATATTTTAGCCATACTAAGTTAAAATGAAAGAAACTCTCATATTCTGCTCAGATGGAGATGATTATGAAACCTTTGGTATCCACTTACATTTAACAAACATCTGCTCTCCTGTTAACAAGACCACATAAAAGTCCTTTTGTGTCCTTTACAGTTGTTGCTGTCAGTGCTGTGAGAGTGATGAGTGTGTCTATGTGTGATGAATGAAGCCTGTCACAATGGCAAAGACAGAGGCAATGAGGTAGAGAGCAGCAGGGAAGTGAATCGGACCACGCTACTCAAAGCGCACCTGTTTTAGCAAGCTAGTGTCACCATATGTGAGGTTTAGATGGGAGCTATTAGACATTTGCATGATGAATGGGAGTACATGAGGCGTAAACCAAGTTAGGTTTTCCGGTCTGGAACCTGTCTAATGGCTGACTTTCAAAGCTCTTAGCATCAGGTTGAAGGATGTTGGAATTATTGTCATTATGATTATGAATGATGCTACCTCGTTAGCTGAATGTATTCAAGCTCTATCAGTGAAAAGTTATCTGTATGCCTAGCCACAGGATACTATTTTCTGTCCAGATTCGCAAGTTTAAAAATAATTTCAGATGAAATGTTTTTTTTAAATATAATCGATAGAATTTTTTCAAGCGGTAATATTGTATTTTGAATTGGTGGCCACCAGTTGCTGCTTTTATTTTAAGCCATAAAATTAAAATTAATTGTATGTAGTCACACAATATATATTTTTTTAAATTCTATGTATAGAAATTAAAATGAAAAAGATTTAAATGTTAAGCTTCACAATGGGGTAAAATTGATTTGGAAATTGCTTTGCGTTTATGTGATTATCACATGCTTTCTCTTGACAGCATTATCCTGTCCCCTTTATGGATTCCCCGCTGAATGGCAATACGTCCCTCCAGACGTCTGTCTCTAACATGAATGCCAGCTTTTCCCGGCCTGCTGAGCAGGAGGACGAGGGCAAATTCTCCAGCGACGCCATCTGGTTGTGGGTGGCCATCATTGCAACCGTCTGCAATATTGTGGTTGTGGCAGTGGTGTGTGTCTGTGCCTTTTAGCCTCTGTAATGTGCAAGGACACAGCCTGGCTTTCTCTTTTGCTCACTCATTAGATCTAAATAGAGCTGTAGAATACAACTTTCTTTCTTTTCTTAGGTCTTCGGGACATAATGGCCTAATCCAGATCATGAGAATATTCATGTATACTATATTTGAATAAATTAAGGTCCTGAAAGTTTTCTATTGCTGCTGGTAATTAAGATAAACTATAAATTGTGTAGTCACAGAAATATGTATAGAAAGTCTTCAGCCAGATCAATAGATTAGGGATTATTTCTGTAGGTCCTTTCTCCTAATAAGCCAAATCTCAAACAGGCTGAGTGTGATAAATTGGTGACAGATGTTGCTTGTTCAAAGGCGCTGTACAGTTATACTAGGTCAGCTGGTTTTAACTGAAAGCACTCACAGCCCTTATGCCTGATGTAACACTGCAGAACATGCATCATTTCCTTACCAGCTTCTTTTTTCTCACTGTATTTCTTGACGTTAATAAAACAAAAATGCAGCTCATGATAGAGAAAAACAGCAAAGCCTTTTGACCTAAAGTTGCAGCTTTGCCTCGGTCGCTGGAAACCGCCTTCAAAAAATTTAAACCCTACAGGAATCCTCACTATGTACAGTAAGTACTTACTGATTTTGTAAACATTATATGTATTATATAGCAAAAAAGTACAAGTGTTTTAATTCATACCTTGATCAACAATTTTGGCCAATAGGAATAGAAAACATGAAAATTAACATTTACCCCATAAATAAATAATACTATTGTTAATGTTTATTAAATACAGATGCAATGCAGGCAACGGTATTAGAGGTCTAGTGAGAAAAGAAAGCTTTTCCTTTATTTTTGGGTAACAATGAACATGAAATTCAAATTAATTTATACAAGTTAATAATTATATTGTTTATAAATATATTGTTAATGTTATACAAGTGCAGTTTAAGTCAAACCAGCACTTTTGATTGTGCAAAATAGCAGTATACAGGAGAGTAAAAACTAGCTTTATTTCTCTATTTAATCCCCTGCTACACTAATGCACTCATCCTCGTGTTTCACTAGTATTTGAATACCATCAAGGTAGAAAGTTTTCTCACTACACTATATGGATGGAAATGGTTTGAGCCACCTCAGCATCACTCATCATTCAGATGTGCTGGTGAGAGTTTCATCACAGATGTGCTGGTGAGAGTCTTATCACCTACTGTGCTTAAAGGCTTTTGTAAATGTGAATCGGTCCTATACCATTGTTCATCAGAAATTTTATCTGAAGTCCTGGTTTGACGCCCCTTGTATGCGCCAAATCACTGAGAAATTCCCATCTTAATTAATTATATTTATATTAAGTCATATTTTTATTCAATTAGGAAAGCAATTTGTTTTCTGAAACCACAGATCAACCAAGCTAATTTGACCATAGGGGTTTTTTATTCCCTATTTGCACCAGTGTTCAAAGCCGACATTAACAAAGCTTATACTGCCATCTGCTCTGTGTCAAAGTAGAGGGATGAAATGAAGTCAAAGCAGATTCATATAATCTAACCAGTAGTCATTCTGTATTCATTTATCCTCTTTCTAATTTGGTTTTCTAGGTTTGTTTTCTTTCTTTAAAAGAAAGACAAGTTGGTTGGCCCACTGGTAATTACACTCGTAAGGTTTGCACATGCTTATTTATCATAATACCCATGGACCGGTTCTGTTATTGTTCTTACCATCATTGGGTCAAAGCAGCATATTGAAGCACAATGCCATGCTGCAGTCTGGCTGTGTACTTGAATCTAGAGTCAATGGAGGCATGGGTGTACATCACTGACACACACATACCACAAAATGTGCCTTAAAGTGCTGCAAGCACATAATTGAGTCCATGCACAGAAGGAAGTTTGGAACAAGACTGTCATCTGACCATGCAGGTAAGATTTTCACCCTAGCTGCCCCTTCTTTAGCTTTGTTAGAGGTTATGGTGCTTTTTTTCCAGGAAAGGAAGAAAAAAACTTTTGTGCTGATGTGTAAAAGAATCTCACATGACACTTCAACATACTGTAGATTAGATTTATACTTAAGTAATACAAGTAATAATGATTAAATACATTTTGGCTCAAAAGTCTCAAAATGAGAAGGAAGTTGTTTACTTTCGTTCCAGCTTCCTTGAAGCGAAGAGGAGCTGCTTGTGTGACTTGACTGCACGCAGGCACAGTTAACATTGGGATGTCACTTTGTGTACTGGTGTCCCAAAAGTAGGCAAGTTGTTGGAATGTTGGCAGTTGAATTCAACATGTTGCACGGTAACAAGACAAATGTTTCTCATACATTCCATTCCTTCAAGTTTTATATTTTCGACCGCAACTTGCGACCTGATTGATTGGAATGTTAAAAAAAAGTTTTGATGTCACTAAAAACATAGATGGTATGCAGACTGGCTATAGTAAATCACCTCTAGCTGTAAACAAGTGACCGACGTTTGTGTGCATGGTGCCTTTTGATGAACTACCATTACATTCAGATTATATTTCTGCCTCATGCTGTTATAAACTCTAGATCCACCTCGAAGAGGATAAATCTCTTACTGAAGATGAATGAATGAAGTTTGTATGGATTCTACTGTGACATAAAAGACAAAAAAAATAAAAGATTTTTTTTACTTTTCGCCCACCTTTCAGACACTTTTCTAAGATTATGTGCAAACAATGTGCTCGCATTTAAATGATATGATGTTTAAACATAAAATGACAAAGTGTTAAAACATCGTAAACACATACAGTATTTCTGGTCATATTTAACCTTAATTTAACGTGCCTTAAATACTTGGATCTTTAGCGGAACAGAAGCTTTTTGAGTTTTTGGCAATTATATAATTGATTGATAAAGTTGACTTCGCTTTAAATTGTTTATTTGCATTAAAAACAGCTTTACACAATGTTATTGTTGCATTAGCTTAGAATACAGTTATATTGAAACAATTATAAATTACAGTATATTGAAACAATTAGACTAGTTAGAAGGGTTTTGTTTATCCATTTCCATGAAAAAAATCTCAAATATTTTGCAAATCTTGAATATGTGTGTGTGTGTGTGTGTGTGTGTGTGTGTGTGTGTGAGGGCAGTTAATATGCAGTGTGCCTTGTTGTCTTTCAGATTGTGAGGAGCTTGGATATCAGGACAAGAAGGTTCCCCTTGAGTTGATGGTACGACACTTGAAGAATTCTAACACTATCAAGATTTTACCTGCTGATAATTTATAATTTTTCTTTATGTAAAATATTCACTCATGAAAGGGTAAAAAAAAAAAAAGAGATAGCATTCTTGATTGCAGGATGATTTTATTTATTTATTTATTTATTTATTTATTTATTTATTTATAAGCTGATGTCTATAGTAGATCTCTGCAGCTATGTTTAGGTGACCGGGTGTGGGTTATCATTATAAAATAGGATTCTAGAAGATACAGACTCAAAAAGCACCAAAATTTGTGCAAAATTTTTGCACTGGAGATGCAAGATTTGACGATACAGATATTTTGATTTTTATATCTACTAGGCCAGAAGTAGAGCATTATTTATTTATTATTATTTCTTTTTTATTTTATTTCTTTTTTATTTAATTTAATTTCATTTTATTGTGTGTGTTTTCATGGTAGGAATGTACGTGCAAAAGATATTCAGTGGTGAGCGCCTGACCTGATCTACCCTTCAAGTGGTATTTATTTGGGCTCAATATTTATAAAGGCTGTACCATATACGTCATCTCCCATGTGCTACTTTTTCAATTCCAGAACTACATATGGCTTCCAAAGATGCTTCCTATTCTTTCTTAGGCCTTGTTTATAATACACAGTTGATTGCAGTAATGTTTGTGATGTGTGGTCCTGATGTTTTGTATATATTTGTGATTGTTCCCTGGTTAAATACTAAGAAAATGCAGTAAATACTGCCTAATTACATTTTTTTTGTCTTCCTTGAATGTCTTAAGTTGTGTTGGGAAAACAGTTTTGAGAGTCAGAGTAGAGCACTTTGGGTTAAAGATGCATTATTTAGTCAATAGTTCTTAATTCATGACTTTATGAAACCTTACTTTGGCTCTATGCGCATTCTTTAACAACTTGTACAGTAGTACCAATGTAGCAACAATATACTGCATTTGTATAAAAAAATATCAGCATGCACGTTTAACTAAGAGATGAAATGTTATAACTAATGCAGCTGGTAAGAGACCATAAATTAATTAACTCCAGTCGGTGTTTATGTCTTAATGCATGTATTAATTTAGGTTTTGTAGTTTCCACATTTCCACATGTGCACACGTCCTTTATTTTAATACCATACTTTACTGTATATTGAAATGATTAATGATGTAAAGTTTCCTCAAAAGTCACAAATTCATATACTTTGCATAAAGAATTGTTTTAAAATTTTAAGGAATAAAACATTCTGTTGTATATAAAATAGATAATCAATAACTTTATGGTATGATGCCTTTTCCCATAATAGGATAAAGTGTACATTTCGTATACCACAGCAAAATAAAAATGTTTTTTTTAAAGATATTTTTAGATTAGATTTTTATTAACAATTAAAGAATGACACTATTCACATTATTGACTTATTGTTACATTTTATATCACTTTATGTATGTTTATCTGTGAATTACTTGTAAAACAGATTAATATAATATTTCTGTGTGGATGTATTAATGCAGATTTTATGAACTAAGATATTTGCATTTGTGCTTATTTTAATCCTTAAAGTTACAGGACTAAATATTACTGTGAATAACATCTTATAATATGAAGGTGAGTCAAAAATTATCAGCACTCTACATGTAGACTTTATTTTAATTATTTTTTTTTTAATTAATTGTTTTTAAAACATTTAGCTTCCCGTAGCTTCTCAAAACACTTTGTCCATCTTTCAACAAGCTTTCGAATTCCCTCATTAAAAAAAAATGTTTTAGGCTAAGCTGCAAGCCGCAAATGCAACGCTTTTCATCAGAAGTGCTTCTGCATCAGAAGTGAGTTTTTGGGATACTTTCAGGGAACCAAACAGGTGAAAGTCTGATGAAGTAAGATCAGAATTATAGGGAGGACTCTAACACTTCGAAACAAAGTTTTTGCAGAGAATTGTGTGGACATGCATCCTCATGCAAGATCACAACGCCCCTTGGTGTTTAATCTGAAGTTTAGGCTTCAGCACTGTAACGAGCACTGTTAATTGTTGAACCTTTTTCCTGATAATGTTCCAGTACTGGCCCTTAAGAATCGCAGAAAAATGTAAGCATTTTCTCTCAGACTCATAGTGATGAATCCAGTAATGATTCTTTTTAAGAAACTTTCACTTTGCTGAGAGTATCATTCTGAATTTTGTTTTCAGATATCCAAATGCTACTGTTTATGCTCTTCCGCGAGTCGTTTTGGCACCAGGTACACCCTCATACCACAAAAAAAAAAAAGCATTCCATGCTTCTCTTCTTTCGTGCAAATCACAAGTGGGGCATCCATTTTCACAAAAGAACTGATGTAACATATTAACATCTGCACAGCAGTGACTGGGGAGGCAGCAGCTTTGAACGGAAAGCGCTGATAAGACAGTGCGTCCAACAGAAGTTTTAATATAATCAGAGTGCAGATCATTTTTGATTCACCCTCGCATGTGAGTTTTTTTTTATATTCTTTAAAATTTCCATGATGCTCTACATATTACAGTTTTGTACTTTATAATGGTATTTCTCTAGTTCACCGCTACATAAACATGCCAATAAACAGTGCTGTAAGTATAAATTACAGCAAGGAATGTCAGTCATATCTTTCTTTTTCAGAAATGTCCATGTCAGCATGCCTACAATTGTGCTGTATATAATGTAGAGTATGTACAGTAAACACTCCTGTCTGTTTTTGTCACTTTATTAAGACATCATTGCTTTATTATTCTTAAAAAGTACTGATTGTTCTTAGCGTTGTGGCAAACATTCCATCCAAACATATGCAATGACCCTTTATTCTTGCCATGTAAGGTCAATTTTTACTGATCCATCCCCCAGCATGAGTGATAACAGCAAGGCCAAACTCATGCTTTTCTTCTGAGTCACCTAGAACTCTGCTGTCTCTTTGGAGTCAGATTAATGACCGGCTGATTAGTGTGTCATTTTGTACCAAATCCTAAAATTACTCAGTTGTCTGTAGCATGACAAAAGTAACAGGAAAACAGCCAAGGAGACTAAATACCATGACATAATTCAAGCTTTTAATAGTCTTCCAACTAGACCTCTGGCAATATTTCAAGCATTCTTATCAGTAAAGATCTCCTTCCTAACAGGTTTTGTTTAAGCAGATTAAAGAACCATAGGCTTGTATCATTAAATCACTCGTAAGACCGAGTTCCCAAGGAAGTCTGCACATGGTGACCTAGTGAGTCACTAGGTTTACTGTATTTCCTCCCACAAATTACCCAGAACAATCTCTTCACTCCACAAGGCTATAAAAAGTATAACACAATGAGATTCTTTTTTTTTTTTTTGACCAATAGTTCCAGCTCATTTAGTGCCACATTTGAGTAAAAGTTACAGTAATTATACTATCGCGGATCAGTACAGTAGCTCATCAGCCTCAGCTAGTGATCAGCACAGCAGCAAGTCACTATGGATAAAAGCATCTGTTAAATTCAGTTCAGTTTCAGTTTTATAGCACCCTTTAACAGCAGAAACTGTTTATAGAAATTCAGGAGTCAGGAAATTGAAACTTTGAAAGGAACCATACCCAAAAGGGAAACTATCCTTTTCTGGGTGACACGGTGTTAGGAAAAATCCTTACACTCTATGGATAAAGAGGAGTACAGAGAAACAGTGCAAAATGTCAAGGATATTAAAAGTTATTCATTATGGCTACAAGCATTTAGATTACAGGTGTTAGATCCAGAAAAAAAAGGTGTTCTATCAGGTTGATGTCTTGGTTATCCATGTCTTTATGGACCTTGCTTTATGCACTGGGGCGCAGTCATGTTGGAATAGGAAGAGGGCATCCCCAAATCGTTCCCACAAAGCATGAAATTGTCTGCAATGTCTTGGTATGCTGAAGCATAAAGAGTTCCTTCCACTAGAAGTAAGGGTCCAAGCCCAACTTCTGACAAACAACACCACACCAGGTCCAACATGACTGCGCACCAGTGAACAAAGCAAGGCCTTTAGACATAAATAAATAACCAAGATTGTTGTGGAAGAACTTGCACGGAGTCCTGACATCGACCTGATAGAACACCTTTGGGATTAATCAGAGCTGAGACTGCAAGACAGGCATTCTTGCCCAACATCAGTGTCTAACCGCACAAATGCGCTTCTGGGATTAAGGTCAAAATTCCCATAAACACAATTCTAAACTTTGTGGGAGGACCTCCCAGAAGAGTTGAAGCTATTATAGCTGCAAAATGTGGGCCAACATCATATTAAACCCTATGGATTAAGAATTGGATGTTACTTAAGTTCATATGCATGTAAAGCCAGGCGAACGAATACTTTTGGCATTAATATATACCAATATATTTATATTGCAATTGATTGTATTTAGTGCAGACAATTGATTGTATTTAGAACTATCTGTATCTCTATCTGTACAATAGACCACAATTTGCACAATACGACCAAACGTTAAAGGCCACTTAATCATCAGATATGTACATGCAGCTCCCAAAAAACAACCCCAAAAAAAGGCAATTCAACATTGTTAAACGTAAGTCTTAAATCCTCTTTAAAAGTCTTTGTTACAGCTGTTGGTCTCTCCCTGCACTACAGGATGTTTATAGAAATAACACCATTGACAAGAGCAATGTGCACAGATGGACGTAGAAGACAAATGATGCAGTGGAAGATCGTCAAATGTGAGAAAGGGGGTTTTCAAAGAGTATTTGTGAGTTGTGTTCAATGATGGCCCAAATGCTATGTTGTGATAGAGTCCATGTTGAGTAGTACCTTTGTATAGAGCAAGAGTTACACTACCAACATGTACAATTTGAACAAATAGAAGATATGGTTAGATATGGTTAGATATGGTCATTTTTGCAATACATTCGGTACAGTCCTTATACAGTATAACAGCAATGGAGCACTTAATATTTTATGGGATGTTTAAAAAGCACATATGGGTGAAAAGGTTGCATATCCACAAACTTTTGCCAATAATATATCCATTATTACTTTATCTAGTTACCTATTTTAGATTATTTTAAGCATTTATTTTGAGAAGTTAAGTGGTAGCGTAGAAGTATTCAGCAACTCAACAGCAAATACAGACAACGTCCTGCCCACAAGTTGTGACTGTGTTCGACCACACCATCAAAGCTTGATTTAGGAATCTCCCACATGAAGCGAATTCCTGGTAATAACTATTATTGTCTCAGACAGATTCAATGAGGACAGCAATGAAACCATGAAACCCAACAGCTGTAAGCTAACTAAATTCAGCAACAACAAACAACCAAGTTGTCTTAACAGTACACCATAAAGCTGGTTTTAACATTAGTCCGCTTTTCTTGTTTCAAAGTGACTAGACTATGCCATACAGCGAGATCTAGTAATTCTGACACCACATGAAGCAAATCCCAAACTATCTCACTCCTTTAACTGCATACCGATGGCACAATATAGTGCAGAATTTAGAAATGAGTGCAAATAAACTAAAAGGAGTGTGACAGTGGTTTCTAGCAAGACACCTGAATGTCATATGAGCTGCCGCCCTTTTTTTCAGGAGGTATGCAATTGAATTTATCAAGCTGTTAGAAAAATTAAAAAGCAAACATCTTAAGGCTCTGGATTAATTTGCAGATGTACATGATTAAGTTTTTGCACAGAGATTACTACCTTCCACTAAACAATCTGTCCCATGTGTCACTTCTTTCCTAATGCTTGGTTATGCTTTCCCTAGCCAATTATGACAAGTACGCGATAGTTTGTGGCTTTTCATCCACAAGTTCCAGGATTGCTTTTGCTTGTTGTTTCTTGCAAAACAAAATGAGGGGCTGGTAAAAATAATAATAATAATAATAATAATCATTGCTGCTATGATGTACAGTAAGTGATAATAGATACTAACCTCTTCCTTACTTAATCCACAATATTAAATGTAAATTTTCCCCAATAAATGGGGGGAAAAAAGAATGAATGTGAAAGAATGTCATTCTTTCACAAATATACAATTGTTGGTTTTAGCAAATAGCTGTAGTATAAAAGGAATAAACCCTTTTGGAATTGGTTGTTCTTATAAAATAATGAACTTTGTGGTGGTAACAATAACACACAATCGGAACAGTTGTGGCTCAAATGGTTAAGAATCAAATTGTTGACAGGATCATGGGCACCCAAGGCTCATCCATGCCTGCGGGAACCAAAGGCCAGCCCATAGAATCTGATCTTACAGAAAAGACAATGCAGCACAAATCACTTAAAAAAAAGTCAATGCTGGCCAAAAACCAAAGTCACCAGAAAACCCGGTGCACCAAAGACCAGCATGAACAGGGCACAGCAGGCGAAGCAGCCTCCAATCCAGATCTCATGGGATGTGCCGGGCAAAACAGCAACCAACAGCCCCCAAAGGATCAATTGCCAATATCCTGGTGGCATGCACCACAGTATACCCCTAGGTCTTGTGGTGTCATGCCCCACATTGGGTCAGAACTGGCCTGGTGGCACAAGGACGGATTTAACATTATAACTGATTGGTGTAAATTAAATATTTTGATATGAATTGAATTTCATTTTTGCTCTAGGGGTACTCAAATCTTTGCAGCTGACTACATTGTCTATAATGTTGTATATATTATATATTGAGTCAAAGATGAAAAAATAATATAAAGATGGATGTAATGATGCATCATGGCACAGCAATTTGATCTTGCTTTTGACAATGGTAATTGTCGCAAAGCAAAAAACATTATGGAAATGAGTATGAAATGTATGAGAAAATATGTAAAAATCCAAATGTCCCCGATGAACAAGGTGAGGGTGATGGTGGAAAGGAAAACTTCTGAGATTGAAACAAGAAGAAACCAGACCAGAGGAACCAGACTGAACAGGGAGCCCATCCTCATTTGTGTGATATCAAATAGCAGGAATTGATCTGCAGTCATACTGTGTGTTAGGAGGTTGGAAATTCAATATAACAGGTGATACTTTCACTATTGGAGGCTCAGGTACAACCCTGTTTCAGAATTTTTAGTCCTGAACTATTAAGCAACTGCAATCACAAGTCATCAGAGAACAGCTTTCTGCATGAGTCAAGTCCAAGACCATCTTCATGGTAAAGTGGAACCACAAGCATTCCTCACTAATCACATAGGGCCATGTAACGAGATTTCCAGCCAAAAGCAGGGCACCAGGATGAGTCAGACATGTCCGGAAGGCAGAGGGGGTCTGGATAACTGGCAGCTCAGGAGTGTCATGTGAGGCTTGACAGAGAGAAGAGAAGAGAAGAGAAGAGAAAAAATCATGGGAATCAGCATTCTGTTAATTATGCATATAATGTAGTTTAATGTTTGTGCAGGGGTCTGCATCTGCACAACCAATAGAATAACAATGTATAGACTGCTCTATAGCTTTTAATCAGTGGTTCCCAACTCTGGAGGGAAAACACAAAAATGTGTAGGGCAGAGGGGCCTCCTGGTCCAGGGTTGGGTACCACTGCTCCAGATCACAATGACAGATACTTAATATACATTATACGATTACACAACTTTACTACTGCTACTACTGGTACTGCTATAGACATCTTTATGTATCAATCATTTCCCCCTGGTAATATTCATAGTTTTATTTAATAAGATATGATGGACCTATAGTACATTTTGATTACAATATTTGATTATAATATCATCTCTTAATATGAACTTGATTTATTTATTATCTTAAATTGACTTTTGCACTGTTTATGATTTACAGTAGAATAAAAAAAAAGCAGTCATGTTTTTTCTTAGTTTAAATTTTATAAGCTAAGAAGTGCATGGAACTGAACCATGAAGCCAATACTGTAAATCAAATTGGCTAGGGTATATAAATACACCCCAATTGGAGAGAGGTTCAACGAATTTGGGGAAGGGTGACTACAGGTTTGTAATAGAGGCCAGCCTCAAAGGGTATGAATGCCTTTGCTTGAGAAAATCAAGAAGAGTAAGAAGGAGGGAGTAAGAGGAGGAGACATGTTTAGAGACGAGGAGGAGGGAATGGAGGAGTTGCTGTGTGTGTGTGTGTGTGTGTGTGTGTGTGTGTGTGTGTACATGTGGCTGGAGCTCAGACTGTTGAATGAGACAGCCTTGTGTGACTTCAATCTGTTCATTCTGTCTCCAGCAGAGCACATGTAAAATGAAAGTGTGTGTAAACGTGTAAGAGCGCTGACAGGCATCCAAGTTAGCCCACTAAAAATCGAGCAGCTGGAACAAAACACACACAAAAAAGACATTCCTTATAATTCGTACCTCAGCTGGCTGGGACTCCTGCTCTCGTTTCCTTCACTGCCATGAGTTTAGTAAGACTCTGGAGAGCTGGGCTTCTCCACCTTCTGCTTTGGCTCCTCATGAGCTTCTTGCATGCAGATGCCCACCCGCAGTGCCTCGACTTCAAGCCTCCTTTCCAACCTCAGGAACCGCTGCGCTTCTGCAAAAAGTATTCCAAGTTTGGCTGCTGCGATTTGGAGCAAGACAAACGGATTTCACAAAAATTTGACCAAATTATGGACTACTTTGATCACTCTGGGTTCCTGGTCTGTGGGAAATACATCCACGACATCCTGTGTCAGGTAAGACACAAACTTGTGCCTGCCAGGCCTGTCATTCTAGTGTGACGAAACCGATAGATTGTTCACCAAAAAAATTAACCAAAAAAAAGATGTGTAACACTTACAAATATTTTTGCTCGAAAATAGGATATAAAATCATGTTTTGATGAAACTCAAATATTTGAAACAGTGTCTCTTATGAAGTGATGTTTATAGTGCAGCCCTTTTGTCACTTAGTTCTAGTGGAGCCTTGGGCATACTGAATGAATGGAAGGTTTTACGCTTGAGAATGAATGAATCATGGGGGTCATAGTTTTCCTTATACTTTTTAAAAGTATATTCATCTCATCTTTTTTAAAAAGCAGTTATTATATCACAATCTCATACTTCTTTTGCTTCAAATACTTCCTGCAGATATACTGTAGGACATGGTAACAGAAAGTGATAACAACTGGGTACATCGCTTAAGACCTGAATGCAGCAAGATAAACTTAACCACGTTTCACAAGGACATTGTCTAAACCTAAAAGTGTGCATGGTAGATTATAGCCATCTTTATCTCATGATGGGCAAATAAATGTATGTAGATTTAGAATAGCATGGAAACATATCATTAGGCAAAACCAAGTCTGACCCATGGCTGTTTTGTGCCTACTGAGCCTTGCCTGATTAAATCCAGCCATTCTGATGATGCCTTTAGCAGATAAGAAAAAAAAATGCTGCAAGCCATGGGAATCACCTCATGAATTTAAGCCATTTCAATAAGGGTGCTTTATTTCACCACACTAATCCTCTATAGATAGTGTGGTTGGCTGAGGAAAGGTTTCATTCCCTTGACCACTTAAAGAGGAAGCTTTGCTCAATGACAGCCTTTGTTGGGACATTTATCTCAGCCACAGGGAGCCGCTTGTGTGGCAGTGGAGACCTGGGAATCAAAACATCAACTTCCTTTCAAATCTTAAACAGCGTCTCTCATATTCTCAGAAGCTGCCTAGGGATATTAAGTAGGCAAAAAGAAGAGCATTAAATATATATATATATATATATGGAGGAGGTTGAGCACAGAGAAATGAAAAAATAATATGCAGCTGAAGACAGTCGGAGATTAGCGATGTGACACCGATGCAGAATTTATAGTCACTAAAAAGAAAAGTTCAGCAACAGGATTAGTATTAAAATGAGAAGCAGGAGGATTGCATTAGGGATTTATATTATTATAACAGATTCCTTATCTGATATGCTATCCTCACTGTGGTGTGCTTCAGAAATGTGGGAAAAATCCCTTGCAACTATATTTAAAAAAAGGATTGATCAAAAAAAAAAAAAAAAGATTGAAGTAAATAATGTAGCCCACCATCCACTTTGGAAATTTATTTACTAACCCAAAAATTGCTACAACAAGCATAACTTGCTGTCACTATGTTAAAGGTTCCATATTTTACTATTTATTTAACAAGTTAACACCAGTCTCAAAGCTCCCCAAAGTGCATGTATTAATGCTCCAGCTAAAATATCCTTCAGATAATGCTTTTTTTTAATACCTCAAACTCTCTTTATTTTTCTCCTTTTCCAATTGTTCCATTTCAGTGTCTATGTAAATCAGTTACTGCTGAGAAAAACACATCTGAGCAACAAGCCATATAAGGTCAGAATTAGGGAAAAACCTTTAATTTGACTTGTTTAAGCCATAGCCGATACATGGAAAAATGGAAAAATGACAGGAGACCCATTTGAGTGGCTATAAAAACTAAAAGGTGTATTTGCGTAACAGGTGTCCTTTAAATATAGAATAATTGGGGAAGTACTGCAGTGAAATGGTAGCAGAGCGGCCTCACAGTTGCACAGGTTCAGTCTTGAACTGAACTGGGGTAACTGTCTCTGTGAAATTTCGCATGTCCTCTTGTGGGTTCTCAAGTTTTCTCCACTGATGATTAGTTGAATGTTGATTGGATGTTAAATTGCCCCTAGGTGTAAATGAGTGTGTCCATGGCAGGTTGGGAAAAGAAAGATTAATTAGATTGGATTGATTGAAAAGAAGCATTCTGGAAAACAAGAGGATTGGAATGAAAATCACTATTGGCCTTCATGGTTTCTAGATCAACTACAGAGGTTGATAGGTTTCTTTCTTTCCCTTAGTCTCTTCATATTTTGCTTTCAAAGTGCTTTCTTGGGAAATAAATCTCCAGGTTTCCTGAATGACTTTTTGGCTCCTTGAACCTGATCAAATTTGGAGGGATTTTTTAAAATTATTGTTATTTTTATTTTATTTTATTTTGTTTTGTTTAATTAAGAAATTCATTGATTAATTATTCCTATGCAGTATTCAATTATTCACTCAGTGAGAAAGAGTTGCAGATTATGACAGATGGTCAGGCTGGTGAATTAATATACTGGTGATGCTGAATGCTGAGTGGAACAAGATGAGAGTGGAAATGTATCATTAGGCACTTTGCAGCCGGTTGCAGTAAAACATTTGTTCCCATTTTTTAAATTTAATATATACAGTATATATAAATCTATATCATTTATACATCATTTAAAATACATAATAAAATTTTAGTTGAATGTGAAGAAATGAGGGGTGGCTCAAGACTTTTGCATTGTACTGTATCCTTTTAGTCAGAACACATATTGCAGTCTTGAGCAGCACTACAGTGGCTCATAAATCTGCCAGTGTCAAACTATTAGCCCTAATTTAAGGACTTGAGTATAAACTAAGACTATTTAAAAGACATAGAAGTTCATGGCCTACAAATGACATTTTAAAATCAAAATGTCCTGATATTTCAGTTTGTTAGAAAACAATCCAGAATTTGGTTATACCCACAACATATTGGGAGACAGATTCCTGCCAATTCACCATATAGAAAGTGGCTTTTTGGTTTTAAAGGCCTAATGGAATGCGTCAAATGTGCCGGCTGTGAATTTGGGCCTGGGGGATCATCTGTTTTCAATCTGAACAAAAACCCAGTAGAGTTAAACAGATCTGAAACCCCAATCACCTCCAGAGCTTCCCAATTATTGAATGTCAATGAAATGTAAACACATAGATGAAAAGAGTGAGCTGGTTTGCAGAAAGCTGTATGGAGATGAAGAACATTAAAGAAAAGATTGTTGAAGACTGCTGGTTTTAGTAATTCACTGTGAAGTGAATTAAAGAGATGCAAAACAATATATTTACAAATCCATATATTTAGAAGAGGAAGTAGAGGCCAGGAAAGCATGACAAAGTTTTGATGAAATTCTAAATAGATAATTGTATATAGTTTAAATGAATACCTTTAGATGTTCCACACATAATCAAACACTGTCAGGTTTAGGACTGAGGTAAAGCAAGACGTCAACTGTAGTTTTCTCAGCAAGATTTTCTCCCAAATATACTATGGCAGAGACATTACATAATCCATTGCAAGTGTGGTTTAACATGTACCAGACATTTCCGTTTACCATAAATAACCCAAAAATGGGCTTCCATTTCAATTCTTATCAAATAAATGCCACATTTATACCTTGAAAATGTATAAAATTCTCCACTTCTGTCAGCTTTTGAAGAAGTAAATCACAGCCACTTTATTTTAGTTTTATAGTTGTAAAGCTATTATAGCCATTTGGGATAATTTGCTTGGGTTGAGATGTAAGACATTGTTGTTGAGGCCGACCCAGTGATGGGTGTGGAGTTGTGGTGGAAAGGTAATAAGAGCTTGGACTAGCCAGTGTGCCCATGAGCTGCTGTATTTATATCCCAAGTGTCCATCCGCAGTACTGAACTGCATTCTGGGAACTAAACAAAGACGAACGTGCAGAGCAGCACGTTTCAGGAAGAAGTTCTGAGAAAGAGAGAGAGGGGGAGGAAAAGTGGGAGAGAGGGGGAGGAAACAATGTTTTAACTAAGAGATGAAAGTTAGACTGGAGACAATTCCTGAAGAAATTGTTAAAGGGGAACATGGGTGCATTGGTTCTCCTGGGCAAAACGGTGAAAGAATATTTATGGCCACTGTAAAAAAATGTCCGTAATTTTAACAGTAAAATACTGTATAAATGCTACAGAATAAAACCGTATTTCACAAAATGGGATAACCATAGAATTTACAGTGAAAAACTGTAATTAGTTTTACAAAGTAAGACCTTAAATTTAACAGTTAAAAACATATGAAAATATGGTTTATTGCAATAAAATTAAAAAAAGTTATGGATGTAACATATAAACTCTCAGAGAAGGTATTTGTTACAAATATACTGAAGCATCAGTTTATATTTTACTAAACCTTTGTTAATAGAGTTGAACAATCTGAAAAATATCTGCTCTGTAAAAAATAAACCGTAAATTTTACGGTAAAAAAACTTAATTTTGCCAGAAATTTACCATAAAAAATACGGTAGCAATGTTATTGGTTGTACAGGACTGCATTATACTGTATATTTTACGGATTTTAATATTTTTTTCTACAGTTTATAGCCATCTAATATACATTAACCAAGGACTTTAAAGTTGTGAATGGTATTCGGCCCTTTGATCACTTTGGCAAGGACAGCCACTTTGCCCGCCGCCACTGCTCACCAGCCTGTGCCCGCATGCCAGCAGGGCACTGCCCACCAGATCTGCACATGCACACCTTTCCTTCCCTTTTTCCCTTCCTCCCTCCTTTAACCCTTTCCTTCCCTAATTAAAATGACCCCTTTTCCGTAAGACCTCGCCACATGT